>JAGFPH010005007.1:0-30304 GCA_018207615.1 Philaenus spumarius | reverse complement strand
ATGAAAAGGTGAAACAGCTGTAAACGATATAAAGACTTCTAAAAGGATTGCTAAAGCAAGTATAAATAATAATATTATATATAATAGCAATGGGATATGGCTACAATTACAATAATGCATTTTATATTGTATTTATACATATATCAAATTTCCTCTAAATCGAATATATGTTTTTAGAGAAAATAGATTTTTACTGACGATATGTTCAGTATAATTTTAAATTACCACTATATTTATAATGTCAGTCAATTTATATTTTTTTAACAATCATTATCACAATCACTGTCACTAGGAATGTCTACAAACATGTACATGAACGTGGGGTGAGTTTCCATGTACATTTTCTATTAGTTTGTCCATATCAAACATTTTGGTGTTGACAAACAACAAGAAGCAATGCAACGGACCCGAATAACCGGACTGTCTGAACGTAAACTAGAAAATGCACGTGTTTTGTTTCTCCTTCCCGTTTCTCGGGATCCTGCAGTGCGGAAACACCATCCGTTGGAAATCGGGATGTCCGTTTTCGACGGACTGTTTGAACGCGCCAATTTAAAACCTTGTGCTGTCGTCATCCCGATTTCCGGGATCCCGAGAGACCGCGACCTTGGAGAGACCGGACCGTGTGGCCCCAGCCTTATTCGGTTAAGAGGCAGGGTTTTTAAATCAACAATAATTTGAAATAGTAAACCTTATTGTATATTATAATAAATATTTATTTTAATAAATAAAATGATTTACTATATTTTATTTATTTTTACTTTCTCCACCCTATACGTAGTATATGGAGAAAGTATTGTTTTCTTAAAAATGTTCGAATTTGAATTTTCAGTTGAATTATCTGTTTTGGTGCCCCCAGAACCCCAAAAAATGGTTTAGTGCAACTATCTGTGTTGGTGCTCCTTGAACCCAAAAATATTTTTAGTGGAATTTTTTGTTTTGGTGCTCCCTGAACCCAAAAAAGTGTTTTTAGAGTGGTGTCTGTCTGTCAGTCTGTCAGTATGTATACACGACCAGAGAGGACACTATTGGTCCGATTTTCATGAAATTTGGTATGTAGGTACTAAACCCTAATATCTCCAGGCGTTTTTTCATTTTTTGGAATTTTTAATTTTTAAGGGTAATTTACCCCTAAAAACCCATAAAAAACGACAAAAATGCAAATTTCTCAAAAAACGGCTCTAACGATTTTGATCAAATTTTCAGTATTTATAGTGCTTAAGATGCCAAACAAAATGACACCACTCGCTTTTATAAAAACTTCGGCGTTTTATAATTATGGGGAAATGTTTAAAAATAAACAAGTTTATGTTGTCAATCTAGCATCGCGGCGGCGGCCGCACGGGGTAGCACCATGGTAGCGATCACGGCCAGTAATTCAAAGGTCGCGCGATCGAATCCCGCCTTGGACAATAATTTTTTTTATACGATTGACGTAGGTAGAATATTATTTTTTGTTTTGTTCTAAAAAGTAATAAATAAAATGATTGAAAACAATATGATTTTGACTACAGTAAGTTGGGAGAAAGTTTGTGTCAGTTAACTGATACCGTTTATTTATTTTTATAATTTTGGTTAGTTAAATCATAATTAGTTGTAATTAGAATGTAGGTATGAGTAGGGCCTATTTTCATAAATATGACAAAAATTCTTGGGAGTTATTTTTTTCTAAATCATAATTAATGTAGATTAAAAAAGTTGCGCAATTTTTCTGGATATTGAAATGAATACAAATCTAATTGTATGTAGAATACAATATGTAGCAAAATAGAAAAATCTGATCTTTTCTCCGCCATTTCGGATTGAGGTTTCGGAGAGGGGTTTGCTGTACACCAATTTTCACGTCTCAACGAGGGCATTGAAATGATGTATCACACAATAAGGGTTACTACTTACATTTTTTGACTTGCAACCCCCATCCCCCCTTAACCGAATAAGGGTTAAATTCTTTCATAGCCCTAAATGGTGCACAGTTTGTTCAATATAACTTTCTGAAAGTTTGGAGTTAATACATGTTGGTTTAAAATTACGAAGGGGTTTCGGAACTTTCGCACCGCACTGTATATTACGTATAAGATGTAACACAGTTATACAAGTTTTCAAATTAAATAAAATGAAATAATTAATACTTGGAATAGTAAATCTTCTAAACGAAAAACTCTACATTTAAAAAAAGATTTTCTATCCTAATATATTAGATGAATTTTCAATTTCCATATTCACTATTTCATTTGTGAAAAATGCCAGTATAAATAAATAAAAACTAGCTAACACGTACAAAAATATCGCAAGTTACGAGTAAACATTAATTTTAAGCGGTTGTCTAATTTTCGCCAATAGCAGAGAACATAAGCTTTAAAATTATGTTTAAATCGTTAATTTCGATGAATAATTAAGGTAGAAATGGCATTGCCACAAAAAAAACACTTTTGAGAGATATTATATAAGGATCACTAAATTGTTTAAAGAAGTTTTTTTGGTAAAACTTATTATATAAAACAATTTTTAATGTCTGTTTACCAAAATAAGTTTGTATCCGTTATACAGTTTTTAGAATTTTTTTTCACTGTCATAGCTGTGCATGCGACACAGTTTTTTTCACATCCTATTCGACTCCTCTCCTTACTGACGCTTAGCGCTTTAATATTTCTGCCTAATACCGTCGCAATGCACCACGTTGGTCATCTAGGGGATGACCACTTGGGGGCAAATTTTCACCCGTCTCAAGTGGTCTGCCGGCTGATTCCGGCGACATGGTACCACTCCATACTCTGAAAGTACTACCTTTCACTTTATTTAATTTCCCTACGTTTATTCTTACTATATATCATAGCGCCAATTTGACAAGCTTTTTTGGCGTCTTCTGATCATCACTTTCCTACAATACAGTCTACCCGATAACAGGTTTGTTTCCTATTTAAAAAAAAATCATGTTTTCATTAGTTACTTATTTATTTCTTATTACCAAACATATTGTAATAAAACGAATGCGAAACAAAAATAAAAACATTCTTGTTACAACTGAAGAAATAAACAGGTAAGTAACAATGTAATAGTTTGCCTGATAATGACGAAACGTACTTCTAATAAAACCCAACATTTATTTAAAAAAATTTGTATACTTGTTCATACTGTTTACGCTATTGAACTATGCTAGAATTCGTAGTTCCTTAACAATAATATTTGTACCATATATGATTAGTTGAAATTAAGCAAGTAAACATGGAAAATAAGTAATAACAATAGATTAAAATCTACTTATAAAAACCCATTCGATTTTGTATAAAGTCTCCAAATTTTAATCGCACATTGGTTGTTATCCTTTTAAAAACATAATTTTAGGAACACAAAATACCTGAATACATACCAGTTGTGTTTGTACCATAGTAAAAAGAAGTCCCAATTACTGGAAAACGTCTGGGTCCTGGAAGTTTTAAAGCTAAACGCATGAACTCATCGCTTTTTTTATAAAACTTTAGGTAGATTGTATAAACGGCAGCAGCAATCATTAGAACGATCAAGTAGGCCCTTACCATACCAATTGAAAAACCTGCCAGTGCCAGTCCTTCCATCGTTGTGGTATTTTCTGCTGTACATACAAACAAACAATAATTAAAATCAGTTTGTTAAAAATATATTAACTTTTAACGCTTGTTGAAGGGTCTAGGCATGAGTACCAATACAAAAATTAATATCTGTGTTTGATGTTGTCGCTTCCAGCTGCAAGGAAGTCCAGTTGGTGTGCCTCAGGGTTCTTTATTGATGCCTTTTCTTGTTCCTTGTACTTCTGAATGATGTTCCTTATAATGTGCAAACCATTCCCATACTTTTCGCCGATGTCACAACCTTACTTACAGCACAGGATAACTTAGCTAATGTGAAATCTTCTCTCGAAGCCTTAATGTCCTCCGCCATGACATGGTTTAATGTAGTCAAATTTGTCCGTACGAATAGACTACCGTAGCATATATGAGGCGGTCGTTTTCTATCCACAGACTGCTGTCACAAATGTGCGACTCCTGGTTTAACTAATATAGACTGATGTCGTACATTTGTGGTAGTGTTCTTTTGTTGTTTAACTGCTAATTTTGAAGTTCTGGTGTATTTTAAAGAAATAATTTATTGGTATCAGTATGTAATAAGGTCTGCCGCTCATATAAGTGGTGCTTGGTCTGTAACTTTGACGATTTTGAATGTGGGAACGTGAAGACGTTAAGTTCTCATGAAAATCACTCTCTTTCGCACGCCACAATTCTTAGTTTTTTCCCTGCCTTTTTGTTTTGTGGAAATGCAAAGACTTGAAGTTATCAGAAACTTTCTAACAGCTTTCTCACACCTAATTCTTGTTTGTTTTCCCGCCTTTTTATTTCGTGGGAACGCTAAGACAGTTCTCTGGAATCTTCCCCCTCCACCCTTCTTACGTAACAATTCCTGGGAATTCAGATTTTCCGCCTTTGAATTTCAGTCTTAGTGTTTTTTGGTTGGGTTTCGTCAAAACACTTTGATTCACTTTGTTTAACAAAAAAACATACTATATTTCTTTACATAGACTAAACGTCATATATATATGCGGCTATTTCAAAAACGCTGAAAACAGTAAAACAATATGTATTGCTTGACGTACCTTTTAAGTTATTAAAAAGTAAATTAACTCATTTTAACAAAATCATATCCGTGGTCTGTGGCGAATGTCACGACGATTTTTCCCAGTCTGTGTGCATTCCAGTCCAAGGTCACGACAGTCTGTGGTGGAAAAACAGTGTTTGCTACACTCGGTAGCGACCGTAATATCTTATTGTGAATGCAGACAGAACTGAGCAAATCAGGCACTGAGCTTTTGCGCATTTTTATAATCAAAAATAACAATAAATTATGATTTTTTTTTGGTTTTTCGTTGTTATTATAAAATGTTATGAAATGATCACAATACGTCCAATAGCAAATTTATATATAATTAAAAACCTACCAAATGTTTTTTGTAGGCCCCAATCGGACCATTTTCCACCGATAAAAGTAGGATAAACGCTTAAAAAATGCTGTTTTAAAATAAAATCATAATTTAGAATATTAATGGCAGGCCTTTCGGAAAATGATTGTTTATTATGTGTACTTTAAACAGGGAAAGCTTGATACGCGCACCCTGCCGTTCTCTTCTCCTCCGCAGTTGGTTCCCCCACAACCACTGCCTCTCTCACCGTCGGTCGCAAATTTACGCGTTTCGCGCTATGTTCGGATGCGTGTTTATCATGCTTTATCAACATTATCCAAAAATCGAAGATATACGGATTGTAGGTTTTAATGTCTACTTTCAGAATTCATTTAATAAATTTAAATCTGTCAACTGAGAATGTCTACAAATATAGCAAGATAAGGACCTAATTTGTGTATACTTTAATTGTGGAAAAACTATTAATGCGACAAATTCCACATTCTGCCTTATTGAAGTAAATATAACAAACAATAGATTTCCGAAAGATCTGCCCTTAATATTGTAAACTAACAAAGATATGAATTTGTTTTAAATAGTAATTTTTAAGAGTTTTTACTACTTTTCTCGGCAGAAAATGCACCGATAGGGGTCAACAAAAAAACATTTTGTAGGTTTTTAATTTTCTACAAATGTCCTATCGGAAGTATCATGATCCATTCTTAACATTTTATAATAGCAACAAAAGACCTAAAAAGTAATAATTTATTGTTATTTTTGTTTATAAAAAATGCACAAAAGCTCATTGCCTGATAGTTTTTGTATTTTACATACGATCTTTACATTTTTTGTTAAAATGTACGGTTCTTGAGTAATTTAGGTTTTAAGTTTTCAAAAAGACGCGACTATGAAACGCATGATTGTATTTAATAGCTTATTTTTCTTGAGATATATCATTGTAAGGTTAAACTTCATGTCAAGTTTGAACTCAATCAGTGAAACATTTCTCTAGATATGAATTATTTTTAAAAAAACAATATGGCTGATATCTGGAAAACAAAGCGTTTTCGGGCCTAGTTTGTAGGAACTTTTTTTCTTATATTTAGCTATAGAATGGGCTTTTGAGAGATTTCCACTTAGTTCGGAATCACCCTATATATTATTTTATATAAAGTGTATTTATGTGATCGCATTCCAACGGCCGCATTTTACATCCGATTTGGTTCAAATTTGTTACGCAATTCGGCTTTCTAAGCCGTTCGGACGAGTTCGTTAACCAAAAAAGTCATTTAACCTGATCGGTTTTGTTTTTATAACGAAGTAAAACTTTTTATATTTTTGGTAATAAATTGAAACTTTTTTTCGGATTTATCTAAAAAAATTATCAAAGAAGATTATTTAGCAAATAAATTTTTGAGGTTATACTTCTTTGCTCCCGTTGTAATAGGGATGTTGCGTCGGTCGAGAAACCGCGTCACGCGTTAGGAGTAAAATCCGGAAAGTGCATTTTTATACCGTTTCTCTACAAGAGATACCTCAAGAGTCTCGGTGGGTGAGTTGTTAACGCACACGACTTCCACGCTAGAATCCCTGGTTCAATCTAAGGCTGGAAAATTTTTTTCAAAAATTATTGGATAGTTTATGAATATACGAATGGCCAAAGAAGTATAACTTCCACCGTCGGGTCCGACGCAGACACAATTTTTTTTTTACACGAGCTTATAGCTTGTCTGGTTCCTCAAAAATCGGTCAGGAAGTAAAATATCATAAAAAGACTCGGTTCACATCAACCAGGGGAATATTATCATTGATCTGAGGTCAATGGCCCGGAATGATAACTCTCAAACTGCAGTCCAAAATTCGAGGTTACAAGGTCGCAAGGCAGCAGCCGGAAGAAATTCCGAAATACCGAAATTTATCAGTAAAAATTAATATTAGATTTTAAATTATAAAGTAGAGCATCCAACAACATATTTTACATCATTGTGTATTGCATGCAACTGATATTTAGATTTGCTTGATTAAACTACAACGTAAAATACACATGGATGCAGTAGGTTACAGCCTTTCTTTCTTGTAAGCTTGATCTGATCTAGTAAATAAGAAAACTATGAAGGTACAACAAAAATACTTTACTCTAACAAAAAAATTCAATATCCTTACATCATATAATATTTTACACGGGTTACTATATCAACATTTTTAAAATAAGCATGGAAATTGTTGTTTAACACGTTCACTGCTACGCAAATTTCGTATTTTCTACGGTAGGAGCTGATCTTTTATTTTTTATATTTACAGCCTAAATGAGTAGAAATTACTTTATTTTTGAACCTGTCTACGTAATAATCACTAATATTTTAAAGTGCACGCACATGTGCGTCCATAGCAGATAGGCTTCAAGTTGGCGTGCGAAGCACGCAATGCTCTGTGTATTGAAAATACACTCAATACGGGAGTTGGCCTGCGAAGCACACAATGCACTGTGTATTGAAAACCTAGAACGTATAAAATGAATTCGCACAACTCGTGTACGCTACGCAATGGAACTATTTTTAGTTCTGAATCCCATTGCACCGAATTCATACTTTGATAATACAAAATTACGCAATTTTAAAGGTATCTTAAAAGTAATTAGGTGTGTTCCACCTAGTCCGTTTCAAGCTGTTAGTCATAAACGTACAACACTTTTATTTTTGTATTTTATTTATTATTATCATCGAACCAATTTATTCTCAGTACACAAATTTTTACCTAACATTAATAATGATATATATATTTTTAATGCCTACATTATGCACTATTCCAAAAGTTGTTTAAATAAATAAATGATTTCGGGAGTAAGATAGCTTATATGAGAAAAATTAAAAAGACAATGTAGGTCGTGTTCGATATCAAATTGAAAGCTTTTATAAACTAAACATTTTTTCTTGTAATATTTTTTTACATAAATTACTTTTAGTATAGGCAATTTTACTTTCTTACTATTTAAATAATAGTATAGAGAAAGTATAGTAATCGCAAAAAAAAATGTTGAGTGTTCTGTTGAAATATCCATTTTGGGACCCCCTGAGTCCATAAAAGTGGTTTATACAAAATGTCTGTCTGTCTGTCCGTATGCATACAAAGCTTGAGAGAAAACTATGCGATCGATTTCGAACAAATTTGCACCAAACTTACCAATTAGGCCTGCATAGATGCCCCAAAAGTCGATTTTTTTTTTATTATTAGCTAAACAAGAAATTTTAGAAAGATGCGGTATTTTGTATATGGTAGGGTACATTAAGGACTACAAATAAGCCATAGGCGCATAAGCCAAATTTTATAAAAATCCGTTATAACCGGTTTTTATAATAAAATCATAACCAATTTTTGGTGTTTTTTGCCCAAAAAGCTGGTAGTTTTTCAAAAATGTTTAAAACGTTTTTTCGTGCATCTATGCGGGCCTAATTGACATGTTTTGTGCAAATTTGTTCGAAATCGATCTAATAGTTGTCGCTCTAGCTAATAATAATAATATTTATTAGTTACTCTCCTACTTCAATACAAGTATGAAATCACAGTGAATCTGTTTAGTAATTTAAATATGTTTGTGAGAAAGTATGTGACAGTTTTTGGTACCGTTTATTTTGTAAAAAAATAATGTAGCACTAGAAGAAAATAAATATATTTTTATTAGGTATTTTATTTATGAAAAATACAAAATTATAATATTTCAATAACCTGTGTTATAAACATAGAAAGAGAGAACAAAATTGAAATTAATGTCCAACAACTAGCGCATTATTTCCTTGAAAACATTCGTTACAATAGTTAATTGTTTACTGTTTATATCCTTTTCTAGCGGTACCAATAGCTCGCGGGATAATAGTGAAATTCACAAGAGGAATAAATGAAGAAGAACTACTCCATAAGAGAAGAGTTATACGTAACCTGAACACCAAGGATATTGGTTTCAACGACCACCCAGCTGAAATGGTATACATCAATGAGAGTGTAAGTCAAGCGAGGAGACGTGTTTTCAACTCTGCAAAGTTGTCCGGAAGGAAAAAGGTTTCCAGTTTCTTTTGGTCAGAAATAGGAAGATCCTACTCAGAACTGAAGAGGGGGCCAAGGTACTTTCAACAATGGACGAAGTGGCTGAATTGCCACAAACTCAATAATGTAAGTCCCACAGATGTACACGCTCTAAACATAAACAGACTTTAGTGAAATAGTTTTTCTTTATATTTCTTACTTTTATATAGTTTTTCTTTATATTTATTACTTTTGTATACTATATATGAGTTCCGTTGAAATGATAAAATGTAAAGCTCAAACCAGCCGCCAATTTTGTTTTCGAAAAAACTTTGTTTAGTTCCGTTGGGAAAAGCGTGATTATAGTACAACAGAATATTAGAAGTATGAGAAAAAAAATTTGATATATTTATGTTGAAGTTACAAGGATCAGACAAAGTTCCAGACGTAATTATATTAATAGAAATTTGGCTAGAAGATAACGAATTGAGTCAATACAGTTTGCCTTCTTTCAATATGTTTGCTAAGTGCAATAACCTATATCGGGCTGGTGGAGTCGTTGTTTACGTTTCAGAAAGTCTGACTTGTTATCGTTTTCAATTCGATGATTTCAAAACAGCTGATATGATTCATTTGCAGATAAACATGTCTAAGGATATTTTTGTTGACTTGATTGCTTTATATAGACCCCAAGAGTTTAATCGTGACCTTTTTGTTTATGATTTTAACGATTTTTTAATCTCTGTTGGTAATCCAAACGTTATAATTAGTGGAGACCTGAATATAAATCTTTACGAAAATACAATGTCTGTTTATGAATTCAAAATAAAAATTGAGAGTCGTGGATTGAGCTCACTAGAGTTGCAGCCCGCTCGGCTACTTGTATTGATCATATTTTTGTTAGACATAAAGTTGGACTAAAGATGAAATGTGAGAGCTGGATAACTGATACAGGTGTGACTGATCATATGATGACGGTTGTATGTGTTCAGTGTGAATGTATGAATACATGCTCAACTTCGCGGCCAACCACAAACAAAATTGATTTTGATTAGTTTAAGACCTTAATTCAAAGTGAAAGCTGGGATTCTGTATTCTTGTCTGGGTCGGCTTCTTTAGCTTTTGATAGGTTTATTGAAAAATTTAAC
The DNA here is from genome assembly GCA_018207615.1 of Philaenus spumarius. Lineage (NCBI taxonomy): Eukaryota > Metazoa > Arthropoda > Insecta > Hemiptera > Aphrophoridae > Philaenus > Philaenus spumarius. The sequence continues at coordinate 20,212 of JAGFPH010005007.1, read as the reverse complement.
TTTTGACTTGATAAATCGTCTACTAAAAGTTATTGCCCTACAAATTCAAAGGTCAAATTGAAACCATGGATCAGTTATAAACTTATTAATAAAGTAAATTTAAAAAATACCTTATATAAAAAATGTCTAAAACAGCCTAATGATTCAAAATTAAAGTGTAAGTACAATTCTTATAAAAATAATCTTAGTAAAGAAATTAAAGACACTAAAGATCAGTATTATAAACAATTGTTTGTTAATAATAGGTTTGACTCTAAAAAGCAATGGAATATCATTAACGATATAGTTGGAGAGAAATGTAATAGCACTGATAATATTATAAGAGATAATAACGATCAAGTTATAACCGATCCTTCACAAGTTGCAAATATACTAAATCAGTTTTTCGGTAAAATAGCTTTTGAACTTAAAGACTCTATAAATGATTAAGGAGACCATTTATGTTCCTGTTCTAATGACACAGATAATATATTCCTCACTACATGCTCTAAAGACTCTTTGTTTTTCTATCCTACATCAGGCTTAGAAGTATATAAGATTATAAAGTCCTTGAAAAACAGTAAAGCGCCAGGTTTCGATAATATCACTAAAGTCTGTCTTAGAGGATATTTTAGATGTACTAATGTTCTTGATAAATCTTAGTATGATTTCTGGTGAGTTTCCCAATGTTTTGAAACAAGCTATAGTTAAACCCCTGTTTAAAAAAAGGCGACAAATTTAACCCTAGTAACTATCGTCCAATAGCTCTCCTCTCTATATTCTCTAAAATTAGATTAGTAACATTCTTGGACAAAACAAATTTTTTCAGCAGACTGCAGTTTGGATTTCGAAATAAATTAAATACAGAAACTGCACTGCTAAATTTCATGACTCAAGTCTACTCTGGAATAAACGAGAGTAAATGTTGTGCTGGCATTTTTTTTGACATAATGAAAGCTTTCGACACCGTTGATAATTATGTTTTGTTAACAAGGATGCATGATGCCGGAATTTGAGGTGTTTGTCTCCAATGGTTTCGCTCATACCAATGAATACTTAAACATTTAAGTATTCATTGCTCATACTGTCAGGCAGATGCCACCAAACCCGGGTTAACGGAGTTATCAGCCAATTAGAGCACGTAAAGTGCGGTATACCGCAGGGTTCTGTGCTTGCCGGTCCGTTATTCTTAATATATATTAATAATTTATGTGAGGGAAAATTTAAGGGTAATCTCGTAGCTTTTGCGGATGATACTTCGTTGTTCTATGAGGCGGATGAAATCGAACAGCTTAGTCTGGACATGCAGAGTGATTTGATTGCGTTGCGTCGTTGGTTTGTTCGAAACTATATGGTTATGAGTCCCAAAACAAAATATATAATTTTTTTAGAAAATCTTCATTTTTATCTCCATTAAAATATCACAAAGTTAATTGCAATACAAGAGATTGTTTTTGCCAATCAATAGAACAAGTCGATGACATCAAATATTTAGGCCTGTGGTTGGATTCTAAATTAAGATGGAATATTCATGTAGATTATCTGAAAAACAAGTTAATTAAATATTTAAGAATTTTCTATTTATGATAATATATTTCGCCTTGATAAATTCGAAACTAGAATATGCTATACCAATATGGGGTGGAGCATACAATAAAACCCTCATACCATTAATTACGCTTCAAAAGTTTTTTATCCGAATAATGTATAAAAATACTCGATTAGATCACTCTGCGCCTCTTTTTAAGGAGTTGTACATTTTACCTCTCAAAAATTTATACATATACAAAGTACTGAAATTGTTTTATTAGAGAAGTGGTGATAGAAACAACGTTTTTGAGCGTACATTAATTATTTTGCGTAATAATTCAAATGTTAAAGTTCCGAGACCTAAATTTACTATTTTCAAGAAATTTTTCACTTTCCTTCCACCAAAATTTTTTAATTTACTACCTGAGTACATAAAAACATGCCCTTATAAGCACAAACACCAGCATCAATCAAGGAATTTCTAACAGGAGCTAGAATGTGTTGATTTATTTTATAACACTTTAATTTAGGTAATCTGTCTCTCCTTAACTAAATAAAGTGCGATTGTTTTTGTGAAATATCCTTATAAAAATGTGTGGGTGTTATTTTTTCTTTTGCTATATAAGAATGAATGTATATTATGTATGTGTATTATATGAGTGTTTTGGTGTGCAAGTATTTTGTCTATGTATGCCTGTGTATGTATGTGTATGTAAAATATGTATTTACGTATGTAAGTATATATGTATAAATTACTGTAAGAATAATTTATTCTCTTAAATTTGCAATTAGTATCTAATAAACAAATTACTAAATAAATAACAGAGTTTTTTCAATGTATTTGTTCAATAAAATTTTGATCAAACATGTATACCAATTATTTCTTTAAAAACCAACATTTCAATCAGCCGCCATTTTGGATACAAGAATCGTAGACATTTTTTTTATGCCGTTTTTCTCGCTTCAAAGATACCTTTAAGATGATGTATCACACAATGGGTGTTCCCATTTAAACTATTTGAGTTACAACCCCTTGGAAACCAAAATTTTAATCAGCCGCCATTTTGGATACAAGTGTCGTAGAAAATTTTTATTTATGCAGTTTTTCTCGTTTTAAAGAGACCTTTAAGATGATGTATCACACAATGGGTGTTCCCATTTAAACTATTTGAGTTACAACCCCTTGGCCACCCCCTGAGAAGGGGTTGAAATTCAGTTGTCTGTCAAAAGGTAGAGTATTTGACCAATAACTTATCCTGAAAGTTACAGTATTACATCTATAACAGTTTCCAATTTATTGAGGTGTTCCCATACATATGGACCACCCTGTATGTAATGATGTAAATTGTATATAGTCTGTTTTTTCAAAATATATTTTTCTTTCTTGTTGTGGAAAGCAGCGAAGCTGTAGTTTTTATGTTTTTGTTTTTTAAATGTACTTAATATTGATGTTAATAATATCTTTGAAAGCCGGTCGGCCATTTTTATTTTTTGTTTCTTTAAATTTGTTAATACTTACTCAACTAACTCAAACATTTTTTCAAAACATCGAGGTGGTTTAAATTGTTTTCCTTTTTGTACTGTATATATTTAGACATTTTTAGGCTTTGTACTTTTATGTACTTGTTTTCAAGATAATTTATCATTTCTCATTTGTTAATGTAATTTTAAATTATGTATTGTTTTGATTTTGTTAATGTACAAAAAGGAACAGCAATACATTTTCATTTCATATCTATACTAATATTATAAAGAGGTAAAATTTGTTTTTGTTTGTTTGTTTGTATGTAGGGGGTAATCTCTGGCACGACTGAACCGATTGAAAAAAATGTTTTACTAATAAAAAGCTACACTATCCCTGAGTAACATAGGCTATAATTCATTTCGATAAAACCCTTTTTTTATTTCAATATTTGTAAATTTAGTCGGAAAAAATCTTAGGTTAGGAATAGAATGTTAAACCAACACAAGTATTTACATTTATTACCATAGCAGCCAACTGAATAAAATAACAGATATTATAGCTGTTAGCTCCAATATTTCCATTAACAGCTGATTTAAAAATTTCAAGTAATTATTTTTGTATTTCTAGCTTTTAGGTTAGGGTTTTAACGTGTAGACCTGAGCCTTGTTGGTTCTTTTAACCATTGGGGGTTGGCGTGCGGAGCACTCAGGGGTCTCCCCTAGTGTTCTATATTTTCAGGAATGCATAAGTATAATTTTATGTATATTCTTTGAAAAATATTTGTCCCAAAAATGGGCTGTACAAAACGTAAATATTCGTTGGAGATATGTCCAGTTTAAACACAGGAAATATTAGGCTTTAAAAGTCCTTCAATTTGATAACCAACTCCAGATATATTGCTGTATAAACTTGTTCTGTTGTGGACGTTTTCGTTTCCACGAAATTTAACGTTTTAACAGACGTTGGAAAACTTTCAGAAAAGTTCCTAAGTTGGATGTAGTATCAAGGTCATACCATTAGCATGTTCAGTTCTGATGGTCAAACTTGTATTGGTCTGTACTAATATTATAAAGAGGTAAAATGTGTTTGTTGGTTTGTAAGTAGGGGGTAATCTCTAGAACTACTGAACTGATTGAAAAAATAGTTTTACTAATACAAAGCTATACTATCCTTGCGTAACATAGGCTAAAATTAATTTTGGTTTATTGGTTAAAACAACCCCTAAAACTATACAAATTTATTGTTATTCTTTCCTTAAAGCTAAAGAGATGAAATTGTTTACATTTGTTTCTTACAAGATACATAGAAAAAGTAAATTAGATTTGCAGTTTGTCGCGTGCTGCTGAGGGGTGCAAATTTCTATATTTTCCTTAAAGTTAGTGAGTTGAAAATTTGTCCATTTATTTCTTACAACATACAGAAAAAAAGTATCATAGATTGACATTTTGTCGCGTGCTGCTAAGGGATGAAAATGTAGTAACAATGTCGATTGTTATAATTTCCTTAAAGCTAGAGAATAAACCGTTAATAAATTAAGGAATTTAAAAATAAAAACCACTATGTTACATCCTAATAAAAAATAAATAAGACATAAGAGAATTTAATAGTAGGGCCTATTTATATAAAATAACCTGCTTGCATTTGCTTCGACGCGAGTCACCGCGGGGGATGCCAAGCGAAGCGAAAAGCCCTACTGTAGTAAATACAAATATGATAAATAAAATGTCGTAGATTTAAGGGCTCTTGAAACGGGTCAAGGTAAGTAAATGTTTGTACGCAAATTACTCCCAAGAAACCATTAAATGTATTCAAATTTAAATCCATGTTCAAATTTAAAAATCATTTGAAAAAAATTCTACCCTGCCCTCCCCAAATGTTTTTGTATTGCTATGATTTGAATAAAAATATTTTGAATAACAGTGTATTTTCAACTATAGGTGTATTAAGATCCTTTTGTTGGAATCGAGTGTCTAAACTGATTAGCTGGTTTTACATTTCGTACTTGAAGTCTTACATACAAGTGATAATTAATTATCAAATAAAAATATATATAATCACATATATTATTTCTCAAGGCCATTTTTTTGTCGGTACCCCATAACTTCCTTAATACATCATCAAATTACATTAATGAGACATCATTTTAAAGCTTTCCTTAACCGCTACACCGGAAAAATATGCAAAATACAATTATACGAAAAAAAAGAAATAAAGAATCCGAAAGTAACAATGATGTAAGATCAAGTAAGTTGTAGAAATATTTTCCTGGCGTTGGCAACACTGATGATAAAAATACCCACTGGAGAGCTGCCGTAACGCCACTACATTGTTATTTTGAATTAGGCGTGGTTATAAACAGCATTGTGGATACACCTATTACTTTAATTAAGTGGGATTTAAGTAAGTTAGAATGCGAATGCTTCGCACGGGTCAGCTAGTTATATATAAAAGCGAAATACCACTCACTCACTCACTGACTCAGTCATCACGATTCCTCAAAAACTACGGAACGGATTGCAATGCAATTTAGTATGTAGCTTCCTCTAGGGCCATACGTGCTCACTAAGAAAGGGTTTGAAAAAATTGGAAATTTTAGGGATGTTTGAGGGTAAAAATTACTAAATCACGATTTCTCCAAAATTACGGAACAGATTGGAATGAAATTCGGTATGTAGCTTCCTCTAGGGCCATAAGTGCTCACTAAGAAAGGGTGTGAAAAATGTCGAAATTTTAGGAGGTTTTTGGGGGGATCAAAGTTACTAAAATCATAATTTCAGATCTTTTATTATTATGACAATAGTGCTTTTATTATTTAAGATCTATATATATAAAAGCCAAATACCACTCACTGTCTGAACACTTAAAAAGAATACAATTACGTTAAAATAAAAAGACTGAAAATACCAACCACCACGGACAACGCCGTACGGGTCAGCTAGTATAATTATAAATATCAAACTTACTTACGAATGTCCTACGAAATACGATCGGTCGATTGCTGTTGAAAGACGGGAAAGGAGTAAATCGACCTAATGTTACCAAACCGGTAATCATTTTCAAACATGACCTCTGAACAACCTATATCAATGACACGGAATTAATTTATTCGGATTCGATAACTTATTTAGTGTGTAAACAAGTTTACAAATTCGAATAAAAATACTTAAAGTGTATTTTAAGGATTATATTCGTTTGGAAAAACGAACTTTTTATGCGTTTTTACAGTTCCAGTATCATAACTCCTATAAAAGCGAGTGTACGTGCATACATACTTTTTGGTTATTATACGTAGATTATACTTTGGGGTTATGTTTATAACTTCAATCAATATAAGTCTTGTGAAGTTGATTTTCTTAAAACATGATTTAAATAACACAAATGTAGGCTACAATACGTTATAATATTTGCTTTGTGTTTATAAAACGAATATAAATACAAACTTTCTTCATCAATATATTTTTTTATACAAATTTAAGAAAAGATTCCTATTTTTGTTTAACTTCGGAAACATTCGTACAGCTAAACAGCTGATTTCGCCCATCATCTGTAACACTTAAACAAACCCAACGTAGATTATAGTTTGGGGTTATGTTTACAACTCCAATCGTTATAATTTCTTGTAAAGTTGTTTGTTTTAATATGAGTTATAGAACTACTGTGTGCTATAATATGTTATAATATTTGCTGTGAGTTTATAAACTGTATATAAGTACAACCTTTTATCATCAATATATTTGTTTATACAAATTTAAAGAAGAGATATATTCGTTTAACTTCGGAAACATTCGCACATCTTCGTACCTATACCATATAAGCGTATTCGATCATTAATTTATTTGCTATAATACTAATAACTTTCTAAATCATTTGATCTATCAATTTGAAATAAAAATCAATTAAAAGATAGTATGTTTATCTTTCTTTAAATATAATAATGTATGTAAATGCAACATTTTAAAGTTATACTTCTTTGCGCTCGTTGTAATCGGGATGGGGTGTCGGTCGAGAAACCGCGTCACGCGTTAGGAGTAAAATCCGGAAAATGCCTTTTTATACCTTTCTTCGTATATTCGTATACTTTCCTATACTTCAAAAAGTCGGATTGATTTGAAACTTTGCACACTTGTCACGGACCGATGACAATGCAATATTAATTTTGTTGGGTGTAGTAAGTGAGCACTGATCATGGTCCCCAGAACACGACGTGATTTTCACCCCATTCAAAAAGTCGGATTGATTTGAAACTTTGCACACTTATTAAGGACCGATGACAATGCGATATTAATTTTGTTGGGTGTAGTAAGGGAACACTGATCATTTTACCCTGAACACGTTTTCGGCAGTCATTAAAAATTGTATATGCACGGTGATATGCAGAAACTTCGGGAGCTCATTCATTTTGTTAGGTGTAGCAAGTGAGCACTGATCATGGTCCCCAGACTAACTGTGACCGACCAAACATATGCAACGATAGTATTCATAAGCGTATGTAACAAAGAAGGAAAAAATGGGATATTAATTTTAAAATATGCCTTCAGTGTTGGTTAGTGTTTTTATAAAAGTATAGCAGAATTATCTGTGTTGGTGCTCCCAGAACCCAAAAATATTTTTAGTGGAATTATTTGTTTTGGTGCTAACTGAACCCAAAAAAGTGTTTTTTTGGTGATGTCTGTCCGTGTGTCTGTTAGGATGTGTCTGTAGCTGGAGACCATACCAACGGTCCGATTTTGATGAAATTTGATTTGTAAGTGTAGTTTTGAAATATCTAAAGGAGTTTTTTCATTTTTTAATTTTTTTTATTTTTAGGGGGTTTTACCCCCTCCCCTCCCAAAATGGTCAAAAAATGAGAAAAATCAAAATTTCTCAAAAACGGTTCTAACGATTTTCATAGAATTTTGCTTATTTGTAGCCCTTAATGTACCCTACCATATATGCAAATAAAACGCATCTTTCTAAAAATTCTCGTTTAGATAATAATAATAATAACTGATTTGTTTGTGGTTTTTGGCCAAAAAGGGGTTGTTTTTCAAAAAATTTCAAAACCTTTTTTCGTGCATCTATACAGGTCTGATTGACATGTTTGGGGCAAATTTGTTCAAAATCGATCGAATACTTTTCTCTCTAGCTAATAATAATAATATTTATTAGTTACTCTCCTACTTTAATGTGTCCCTCTCCTACTTTAATACAATTATGAATCACAGTGAGTCTGTTTAGTAATTTAAATAAGTTTGTGAGAAAGTATGTGGTAGTTCCTGGTACTAAGAAAGGATTTTAAAATAGGCTATATCGTATTTAAGGGTTGAAACAACCCGTAAAATAATAGATATTGTTTGTTTTATATCTCAAAAACGATATGGCCTAGGAAATAGAGGTGCACTAGAAGAAAGAATTTTGAAATATTCTTAAGGGTTGAAGTATGTCCTACTTTTGCAATTCTAAATAACCCCCTCCTATGCTACTCTTGGGAAGGTATAAAGTTTCAACTGAGAGAAAGTATGTGGCAGTTATCTGGTACCGTTTATTTTTTATTAATGCTTGTCAAACAAAACAAGCATACTTAAAATCAAACATTTTCAAAGACTGTCTTTTTTAAGTGTGTAGCTGGAAAACATTTTTTTTTAGCTAAACTATAAAACTATATGCTAAATTTCAAATTACAACATCAATCCGTTTTCGAGAAAAACATATAGAAGCGAAAACAAACTAGAATATTGTAAGAAAAATTACATTGATTTCCAAACGCTTTAATGGTATTTCGTATTGCCTCCGGCCCAGAAACACTACCTAGGGATGAGAGTTCTGAAGCAACCTATATAAAAGATTTTAAAATTCAAATAAAACAAAAGAAGTAGATTTTTAACGTAAAAGTTTTTACGTTGTTTTTTTAGTGTGTCTACCTCCAGTCATTTATCTATTGTAACGTGTAAGTAATGACTGATTTGGTAAGTAGTTGGCTGATTTGTAATTGTTTTTAGTATATTAAAACATTACATACAGGCTGTCCCATAAGTAAAGTGCCAAACTTAACGTCGGCGAATGGTTCTATGGGTCAAAATAAGAAAAAAAGTTCATACAAACACAGGCACGAAAACGCTTCGTTTTTCAAATATCCGGCATTTTTTTTTTTTTTTTTTTTTTACAAAATAATTCTTATCTGGAGAACGGTTTGACTGATTGACTTCAAACTTGGAATGAAATATAAACTAACAATGATATATCTGAAGAAAAATAAGCGATTAAATCCAATCATTAAATCCAAACTGGGACCTATTTTACTGCTCATTTTACACCTTAAATAACGCCCTACATATTTCACAATATGTATTCGTTTCAGTGAGTAATCTGAAACACGGGTGAAATCTTTCGCTAGCTGTAGCTCTCTAACGAAGCATTTCCAGACCTATGAATACATTAACTTTTTCCGTTATTTTTTGTTAGTGGAATCAGCTCAGAAAGTGCTCGGAACATTATGTAAATAACTTATTATTGTAGCTCAAAATAACTTAAAAATATTTTGTTTCTAGAGTAATTCTGGGTATTGTTGACGACTACCAAGAAATACATTTTTCGTTTTTTTGGTCAATATCTCTGTTGTCCTTTGACCATCAGACAAAATAAAAAATCCATTGAGTTAGTCATTAAAAAAAATAAACTTTTTTGTCTCTTGTAATGTTTTTGTAAAGTTTGCGGTTTTTGAGATATTTGACATTAAAAATTCTAAACGGCCGCCATTTTTAAAATATTTAAAATATTGTTCTAATTTTTCGTACAGTGGTTGAACGTTACGCAACAAATAGGTGTACAAAGTTTGAGCTCAAAATCTTTTTTACTTCTAAAAATATTAAGTATTTTGTAAAAAAACACATACAGACAGACCGAAAACGGAATGAGATAGGACACATGTTGTATTAAATTTTTTGTTTCTTTTACATGCTGAATAACGTGATAAAGTTTGTTCATATGGTTGGAAGACACCCTGTATATTGACTTGTGTAATTTGTTGACGTTTATTTCCTTGTAATATAAAAAAATATAAAAATATAAATCGGTCTTAGAAGTTATCACTTCTAACGTGTAGTCTTAAGCATACCCAATGTTTTTTTGTTTTAGTTTTTTTTTTTGTAACAACGCTATATTAATTTTTCATCAAATTTAAAGATCCAAACATAGTTTGAAGTTATGTTCCCCGCTATTGTCAAACATATTATACAAATAGCTTAAAATTTATGTTTTCCTATTAAAATAATTTACTAAAAAACTGTCACTATATTATTTTTTAAAGGTGATTTTTTTATGCAACATCATTCATCCATTAATTCTTCATCAAAATTTATGATTCAAACATCATTTAAAACTTGTGTTCCCCGCTATTGACGAAAAATAGACAAATATATTGAAATTTATGTTTTCGTAGAAAAAACTTTTATATGAGGGTTCATATGATTAGTAATGAAAGGCGCCATCTATTAACAATCTGCTTAACTAACATGAATTAGATTGTCAGTTAGATTGTTTACATTCTAATGTAAGCGTGATTAGCAATGAAATAAAATTAACTTAAAGCTTTATAGACTGTTAAACTGTTATTCATAAACCAACGTAAATAAATAAAAGTAATTAACTGAATTAAATGAATAGATGGCGCCTTTCATTACTAATCATATGAACCCTCATATAAAAGTTTTTTCACGCAGATAGTCTACGATCGCAAAAACTTAACAGATGTATCTGCTGCGATACTGGAATCAAATCAGCTGATAGTTTACAGTGTATAACCTCAGTTCAAAGTAACCTTCGTTGTTTACAAACAAGTGATCATCGTTTGAATTTACAAGACTTTCAAAGTTATTATTATTATTAAAATAAATTAAACTTATAAATAAACAATATTTATTATTGTTTAATCATTGTTTTGAATCTAATTGATATTTCTTAGCATTTTGCTTGATTGTGTAAAAGGTGAAATTAATTATTTACAAGCCTTGTTTACATAAAACTAAGTTGTAAACACAGTAGCCTACTATTATCTCTGTAGTGAATAATGCTTGGAAACAATATACAGCGTTATGTTATTGCTTACTTAATACATTTCTTGCAATTTTAATAATAATTGCTTACGGTCTCACATCTTGACTTATAAAATATGCCTAACATTGCAACCAATTTAAAGGACTGATCTTAAAACTTTCTATATACAATCGTATATATATATCTTTACAAAATATATATATACTTACCTTCTAGTAATAACTAGGTTATATTCATTTATAACCTCAAAACTGTTTGAAATTTGATTTGTCTTATTCCGAATTGGAAATATAAAAAAATAATTATGCGTTTCAATGCATTTCAACGCCAATCTGAACTCATCTCAGGTCGATTCACCACAATATGTGAATCTGTTCTTTCGATTGCTGAAGCTAGCAACGAAAGCGCGATAATGCCTCAAGTCGAGAAAAAACTTATCGAGTATTACGACAGTATAATAAAAAAATCCGCAGAATTTGATTCTTTTGTCGATCGGATCGCGTCAGATGAAAATACCACGGATTCGCAAATTAAAGAAGTACTCAAGATACAAGACGGAATTGCTGACTTAGCAATCACAGCTAAAACCAATATTAAATTAATTTTACCTAATGTTGGATCACCCGATACCCTTAATACGTCAACTTTCTCACACCATTCAGATATAAATAAAACTTCAATTAAGTTGCCTCGAATTTCGCTACCAATTTTCAACGGTAAATTGTCGGAATGGACAACATTCTACCATATGTTTCATACTACAATCCACCAAAACGAGTCGTTATCTACAACAGAAAAGTTTACTTATCTTTTGTCATGTTTACATGGGGATCCTTTGAATCTGATAAAGGGTCTACCTGTCGCACCACTTAATTATCGAATAGCTTGGGATACAATCTGTGACAGATATCAAAACACTCGAAGGTTAATTGGCTATCATATAAATAAAATTATTGACATGCCGACTGTTAATCTTGCCTGTTTTACAAGCATTAGACAGTTTGTAGATGTTTATTCGGAAAACTCGAGAGCATTAAAATGTTTGAATTATGATATTAGTCAAGAATTAACATTATTAACTATTTTGTTAAGAAAACTTGAAAATGAATCACGCGAGAGATTTGAGGACAAGCGCACCTCCGATCATAGTATGCCGACAATTAATCAATTAATGACATTTTTAAACGACGAATGTATACATTTAGAAGACGCAGCCGCAACTCAGAGCGATTCTCTGAAAACAGTTAATTTTAAACAAAATATGAACAAACAGTCTACAGATTTTAATAAATCTAAACCCATACACAATGTTTATCATGTCACAAAACCTTCAACCGCTAATTGTGCGTATTGTAACAATAGTTCACACAATATATATAAATGTATCGCTTTTCAACATTTAACTCCAAATAAACGCCTCGATTTCATACAAACAAAACGCTATTGTATAAATTGTTTAAGCACTGTTCACACTCTTTCGCATTGCAAGTCTACACATACTTGTCACACTTGTAACAAAAGACATCACACTTTGTTGCATCTTAACACGGCATCCGACAACCTAAATCAACCTTCAACCTCAGGTTCAAGATGACTATCAAACAGGAAATCAACTATTGATTCAAGCTTGGTCTACACACAACCTACAGTCTATTTACCCAATAACGCAAACACGAATTCAAGTTTTAATCGCAGTAATAGAAGCCTAGCTAGTCTGTCAAATAGGCCTACCGGACAAATCAACTCTAAGGGTCTAATTACCATAATAGGCACTGTCAAGGTCCTTGTGACCTCAAGTAAACAAAACTCACAAATAGTTACCGCCATTTTGGATTCAGGTAGTCAAATAACTCTAATATCAACTCGCTGTGCTCTAAAACTAGGTATATATATTAAACCATCTGTTGTACAGCTAAATGGCATTTCTAATGTATGTACAGAAATTAAAGGGTTTGCCAAAATAAATATCTTAGCTCTTGACGGTTGTATACTTCAAGAAAACCACAATGTTATTGTTTTGAATAAAATCGCATCTGAACTTCCAAAGTGGGAAACTAGTGTTGAGTTAAAGGGGAGAGTGAAAAATCTAAAACTTGCGGATCCTCATTTCAATGATCCTGGTGAAATAGACCTTCTCATCGGTGCTGACCTATATGGCCTAGCCATAACCGGTCATAAAATAGACTTAGGTGAACGCATGCCTACTGCTATAGAAACCATCTTTGGATATACGTTAATAGGCCCTATTCAAGCTAGTACGCTAGGGCAACATTCTCTGTCGCTATTGTTAACTAATGAATTAAATCTAAATGAGTTATTGCAGCAATTCTGGTCTGTCGAAGAACCACCTCTTGTAACCACGACCAACACGGAAGAAATGGAATGTGAAAACCACTACATTTCTAATATCACTCGGGAAACTAGTGGACGATATGTTGCTTCGCTTCCTTTTAAAGTAAACCCTTTGACTTTAGGAAATTCTTTCGTGCAAGCTAAACGACGGTTCTTAAGTCTAGAAAATTCTTTCAATACAAATCACAATCTAAAACGCGAATACTCTGCATTTATGACAGATTATCTCAAGTCCGGTCATATGCAATTAATCAGTGAATCTGTTTTACAAAAGCAACATTTCTTTTTACCACATCACGCAGTGTTTAAGGAAAATAGTTCAACAACAAAACTTCGTGTTGTTTTCGACGCAAGCGCAAAAACTACAAACGGACTTTCCCTCAATGATACGCTACATTGTGGTCCAAAGCTTCAGAATAATATATTTGACATAATTTTTCAATTTAGGCGCTACAACACTGTCTTTTCTATAAGACAGATGTACCGGCAAATAAAAATCGCAACCGCTGATCAAATTTATCAACTAATTTTGTGGAGAGAACACTCCTCACAACCGCTGTTTATATATAAGCTAACAACAGTTACTTATGGTTTAAAGCCCGCACCTTATCTCGCAATTTGTACACTAAATCAACTAGTGCACGATGAGGGTCTTCAGTACCCACTCGCATCGCAAGTCATAAAAAACAATATTCATGTCGATGATATAGTAACCGGTTCACATGACGTGCCTACTGCGTTACAATTACAAACACAACTTATCAAATTTCTCGCCAAAGGTCAATTCGAATTAAGGAAATGGTCTTCAAACGCACCTGAGTTATTACAAGCAGTTCCTGAAAGTTATCGCGAAAAGCCTTTGTATTTCAAAGCGCCTGACCAACCTCTATTCTCTATATTAGGTTTAAAGTGGACGCCATCTACTGATGTATTCTCATATAAGATTAACAAAATAGAACCAATATACACAAAACGAGCTATTTTGTCTGTGATCGCACATTTGTATGACCCATGCGGTTGGCTATCACCAATTACATTTCATGCTAAATGTATTATTCAATTGTTGTGGTCAATCGAAGTAGGTTGGGATGACACGCTACCTGACAATGTTACTAATGCTTGGAAAGCCCTTATCGAAGACTTACCCAATTTAGAAAAGATTGAAATATCTCGCTACACCCACTTACATGACGCAGTTAATATACAACTTCATGGTTTTTGCGACGCTTCTGAACAATTCTATGCAGCTATTGTATATTTACGCACCGCACACCTTAACAACGAGGTTAAAACGCAAATCTTAATTGCAAAATCAAAGGTCGCACCTTTGAAACGCATTTCCCTACCACGTCTAGAACTTTGCGGAGCACATTTGCTCGCTAAGTTAATGCATTACTGTACCAACTTAATTGCATCGCAATACAAAATTGATCTTACACGCTGTTGGTCTGACTCATCCGTGACACTAGCATGGCTAAGAACACATTCGTATAAATTAAAGGTATACGTTGCTAATAGTGTGACTCAAATTCAAGATTGGGTCTCACCTGAAAAATGGTCTCATGCCTCTTCAAGTCACAATCCTGCTGATTGTGCCACGCGACCAATTTCCTCGTCTTCATTTGTTAACCACACTCTATGGTGGTCGGGGCCAAATTGGCTGAGACTTTCTGACCATGCATGGCCAAAATCACAAATTAAAGTGATGGACATGCTTCCCGAAATCCGAACTAACCCAATTCACATAGGAATTTTATCTAAGTCAACAGACTGGGACCTAGTAAATAAATATTCAAATTGGACAACACTTAAACGCATTTGTGCGTATCTTTTAAGATTCGCTCATAACTGCAGGAATAAAGTTAAACACACTGGATCACTGTCATTGAAAGAAATCAATACAGCTGAAGAACAGATAATTAAAATAATACAACACACTCATTTTTCTGAGGATATCCGACTTTTAAATAATAAGAAAATTTGTACCACCCGTTTTCAACGTCTTTCACCGTTCCTAGACAGTAATCAAATGTTACTCGTAGGAGGAAGAGTTACTCAATCAGCACTGAACTACAACGGCAAACATCCTTATATTCTGCCTAAAAACCATCATATAACTACTCTAATTATTAATTATTACCATATTAAATATTTACAAGCAGGACCTCAGTTGTTACAGTCATTATTATCTCACACTTACTGGATTCTTTCTGCAAGAAGTATCATTCGCACTTGTATTTTTAAATGTATGACATGTTTTAGAGCCAAACCATCTCACAAGATTCCTCTAATGGGAGATCTTCCCAAGGACCGCATAACACCTTCAAAACCATTCACGAAAACCGGAGTTGATTATGCGGGTCCATTTCATGTTAAAATCCATACTTTGCGCCAGGCAATCACTGTAAAGGTATATTTGTGCATTTTTATATGTTTCGCCACAAAGGCTGTCCATTTGGAGGTCGCCATGGACTTATCAACTGACGAATATATCGCCGCACTTACTAGGTTCATATCTCGCTGAGGACTCTGTTCTGATATATTCTCAGATTGTGGAACTAACTTCATGGGCGCCGCATCAAAATTGTCTAATATCTTGTCCAAATTACAGAAACAAGACCAATTTAAACAGCACGTGAGTCGTTTTGCTACTGAGCATAACCTAAATTTTCACTTTCTACCTCCAGCAGCACCTCATCAGGGAGGTCTTTGGGAGAGCGCAGTCAAGAGTGCGAAACATCATCTTTTAAGAATCTTAGGCGAACAACGCGTGTTCCTCATGGACTTCATAACTCTGATAGCCAGAGTCGAGGCTATTTTAAATTCACGACCATTGACACCACTATCCAATGATCCCACAGATCTCGCCGCTCTTACACCAGGTCATTTTCTTATTGGTCAGTCACTAGTAACTATTCCGGAAGAAGACATTACATCTATTCCCCATAATCGTCTCAACCACTGGCAACACGTCCGAACGTTTACTGACCGACTATGGAAGCGCTGGAGCAGAGATTATCTTCATACTCTCCAGCATCGTTCAAAATGGACCCGACCATCGGAAAACCTCTGTGTCGGTGATCTAGTTCTCATACATGACTACCAAACTCGACCGCTTTCTTGGCCAATGGGTCGTATTCAAGACATTCATCCCGGTCGGGATGGAGTCGTCCGCGTAGTAACTGTGCGAACCTCAACAGGAACACTTTCTCGCCCTGCAATCAAAGTGTTTAAACTACCCATCCACTGCGATCGGTCAACATAATTTAATACACATCACTTCACTATCAATTTAACCTAATCTCTACCTACTGTTTAATTTAATAACTCTATAGTCTTCCTATTGAAACACTGTTTCAAGGGCGCCGCTATGTTCTATACTTATTTTGTATTCCCGCTACAAACCAAGATATATCAGCATAACTCACCGCTTAGCAACAGAAGTTTTATGTATGATTAACTTTTGTGACCTTTGATTGGTCTCTGGCTAACAAAGCCGAAGAACGCTTGATAAAAAACCACGAGACTGGACAAGCAACGCGCTTTACATCGGTCGTTATCATATGCATCGGTTAATACACGCTGTAAGTAACCCGTACAACGCCGCTAATAGTATAGTGATTACAATACTACGAATTATTCTCGTTGGTAATCGTACGCTCCGAGTATTGGGTCGCAAACCATTTTATACCTTTTTATTCTGTCATTTATCCATAATTCATATTGCTGAATTATACGCCATTCGCTCATGTGCTGTTAACTAACTTTGCAAAACCAAAGATATCGCGAAACCTTAATTAGCGAACCTTGCCTATGGTTTGTACTTATAAACTGTGAACAGTGATATTTTATTTGTGAACAGTGTGATTTGTGACAATTTATTATAATTAATTTGTGTCGAGTGTCTTCGCCAGGTACCTGTGCACACGTTTACGAACAACGCCATTGGCCTACACCGTTATACAGAAATCTACAATACTTCGCTTCAACGAAGGTAGGAAATGTAAAGTCACAATTCTACAGTTTCAATAATATAGACAAGAATATAATAAAGTATTAATTGTTCTCAATTCAATCTGGTTACTTGTATAAAACAAGTTGGTCCCTCGAATATAAAGGTCTCACAAACTTTAAAACTTTAATTACGCATCACGTATTATAATTAATGCTTTTTTTGGGTGAAAAAATAAAAGTTCCCCAAATGGCGTATAAACACTCTAAACATATTTGTACATCTATAACGAGTTATCTAAAGTCATAATATGCATATACAAAATTTGAGCATTTTCATCAAAAATAGACGTATTATTATAGTTCATTCTTTTTTTGGGTGAAAAAATAAAAGCTCCGCAAATGGCGTATAAACACCCTAAACATGTTTGTACAACTATAACGAGTTAATTTAAGTCATGATATGGATATACAAAATTTGAGCATTTTCATCAACAATCGACGTATTATAATTCATGCTTTTATTGTTTGAAAAAATAAAAGTTCCCCAAATGGCGTATAAACACCCTAAACATGTTTGTACATCTATAACGAGTTAATTAAAGTCATAATATGCATATACAAAATGTGAGCATTTTCATCAAAAATCAACGTATTATATATCATGCTTTTTTTGGGTGAAAAAATAAAAGTTCCCCAAATGGCGTATAAACACCCTAAACATGTTTGTACATCTATAACGAGTTAATTAAAGTCATAATATACATATACAAAATTTGAGCATTTTCATCAAAAATAGACGTATTATAATTAATGCTTTTTTTGGGTCAAAAAATAAAAGTTCCCCTAATGGCGTATAAACACCCTAAACATATGTGTACATCTATAACGAGTTAATTAAACTCATAATATGCATATACAAAATGTGAGCATTTTCATCAAAAATCGACGTATTATAATTCATGCTTTTATTGGGTGAAAAAATAACAGTTCCTCAAATGGCGTATAAACACCCTAAACATGTTTGTGCATCTATAACGAGTTAATTAAAGTCATAATATGCATATAAAAAATTTGAGCATTTTCATGAAAAATCGACGTATTATAATTCATGCTTTTTTTGGGTGAAAAAATAAAAGTTCCCCAAATGGAGTATAAACACCCCAAACATGTTTGTACATCTATAACGAGTTAATTAAAGTCATAATATGCATATACAAAATTTGAGCATTTTCATCAAAAATCGACGTATTATAATTAATGCTTTATTTGGGTGAAAAAATAAAAGTTTCCCAAATGGCGTATAAACACCCTAAACATGTTTGTACATCTATAACGAGTTAATTAAAGTCATAATATGCATATACAAAATGTGAGCATTTTCATCAAAAATCAACGTATTATATATCATGCTTTTTTTGGGTGAAAAAATAAAAGTTCCCCAAATGGCGTATAAACACCCTAAACATGTTTGTACATCTATAACGAGTTAATTAAAGTCATAATATGCATATACAAAATTTGAGCATTTTCATGAAAAATCGACGTATTATAATTCATGCTTTTTTTGGGTGAATAAATAAAAGTTCCCCTAACGGCGTGTAAACACCCTAAACATGCTTGTACATCTATAACGAGTTAATTCAAGCATTAATATGCATATACAATATTTGGCCAATTTCATCAAAAATCGACGTATAATTCATGCTTTTTTTGGGTGAAAAAAATAAAAGTTCCCCTAATGGCTTATAAACACCCTAAACATGTTTTTACATCTATAACGAGTTAATTCAAGTCATAATATGCATATAAAAATTTGAGCATTTTCATCAAAAATCGATGTATCAAAAATTCGTGCTTTTTTTGGGTGAATAAATAAAAGTTCCGCTACTTTCGTATAAACACGCTAAAGACATTAAGACGTTTATGTTTAAATTTCTTAATACTTAATGTTTTTAAGTAGTTTTAGTCATTTTTGATGAGATCAAATTGTTTCTATGTAGTTTTCAATTTCAGAAGTATTTATTCTCAAACATCGCTTAGCCGATAATAACCGCCGAGATTTTTACAGATTAAAACCGATAAAGTTTTGTTATACTTGTATATTATTTTGCAACAATAACTTACGTACTT
This sequence comes from Philaenus spumarius, assembly GCA_018207615.1. Classification (NCBI taxonomy): domain Eukaryota; kingdom Metazoa; phylum Arthropoda; class Insecta; order Hemiptera; family Aphrophoridae; genus Philaenus; species Philaenus spumarius. The sequence goes on along the minus strand of JAGFPH010005007.1, from coordinate 771 downwards.
TCAAAGTGTATATTATAACGAAAAATATATCCAGCAAATATTTTCCCATAATCCTTATTTAAGCGTTATTATTTCAAAAGATTTCATTTGAAGTATTGAGTCTGTAATAACGAAATTGCGTAAAAGATATTTGCACTAAATCCTTTCAAACCGAAGTCATTAAAAACTTTACGGCATAGTTACCTTCGATTTCTCTGTTGTATTTTCTTTCGCACGCAATGCACAATACCCTTTTTAGAACACTTTTTTCATTAGAGACAACTATGGTTTCGAAATATAAAAAATATCAATCGCTTCGTTTGTATGTACGGTATCAGCTTAATTCAGTTATTAAAAGGCATTTTTTCGAATTAAATAACACGTTACAAATTTAGTTCGCTCTTTTAGTCATTTTTTACGGAATACGATGCGTGTTTCGCACGCTAACCCTCATCGGGACTCTGCTTGTATAACTGTAAGCACAAATTATAACTGGCTCACATTTTAGGCTGACCGTTTTACCTAAATTAATGACGATTAAAAATTGCAGGGCAATCTCTTCGAAGCTGAATCTTTAGATAAAATAAGATAACAAATTATCAATTCAGGGTAAACCAAATGTATGGGATCCTGCCAATAACTTGAAATCTGTTTGAGATAGGTGGCCCAGGGGTTGTGACTCAACTGTTTTAAACGGAAACTCCAATTGTGTGATACACAATGTTAAAGGACTCTTTATACGAGAACAAGAGAAATGGCGTAAATAAAAAGGATTTTACAATACATGTATCC
>JAGFPH010005006.1:77813-93792 GCA_018207615.1 Philaenus spumarius | reverse complement strand
CCCACGTCCACCTCCACCCCCCACACCCACCCCAGGGTCACGTGAGGGTTTAGAGTCGCGTGATTGGCCCCCCACCCCTCTTGTTCTCAGGTGGCCGGACGTCTCTTGTTCTCAGGTGGCCGGTCCTCTACTGTTTGTAAGAGGTTTTACTTACCTAATGGCATTCTGACGATGCTGGGTGATAATATCCACAACATTAATATGGTGTTAGAGTTTCTCCGTCGTTTGAATGTGACTGGTGATATTTAAGGATACTTGTCGTTTTGTAATACTTTATTTATCCTTATTTTATTTATTTATTATCGTTTATTATTATATTATTTATTGCTAACTAGTTTCAAGGGTGTATCAAAATTAAATTTTGAATTTTCTTATCCGTTTGATTTTTGGTACCTAAATTTATTTCATTAATTTATAAATATTATACAGGTGCCCCATAAGTAAAGTGCCAAACTTGGGGGAATGGTACTATGGGTCAAAATAAGAAAAAAAGTGCATATAATCACTGACCCAAAAACGCTTTGTTTTCTAGATATCCACCATTTTGTTTTTTGTACAAAATAACTCTTATCCGGAGGAGGGTTTGACTGATTGAGCTCAAACTTGGCATGAAGTTTAACCTAACAATAATATTTATATCTCAAGAAAAATAAGCGATTAAATCCAATGATGAGTTTCAAAATGACGGCCGTTTGAAAATTTCAAACCTAAATTATCCTACTCAAAAACCGTACATTTTAACAAAAAATGTCAAGACACTTTTTTTGTACCCCTTTTGATTCCCTTTCGGATGGTGTAACTGTCAAAACAATCGGATGAAGGATAATAGCTAAGTTAAAGATAATGACAGCAAATGTACATACAATATTGCTGGGTTTACCGAGTTGGTATAGGATGCCGGGTTGAATAAACCAATTATTACACATAATTAACTATTATCCTTCATTCGATTGTTTTAACAGTAACACCATCCAATAGGGAATGAAAAGTGCTGCAAAGAAGGTGTCTTGACATTTTTTGGTAAAATGTACTGTTTTTGAGTAATTTAGGTTTGAAATTTTCAAACAGCCGCCATTTTGAAACACATGATTGGATCTGATCGCTTATTTTTCTCGAGATATATCATTGAGTTCATGCCAAGTTTGAACTCAATCAGTCGAACCGTTCTCTGGATATGAATTATTTTGTACAAAAAACAAAATGGTGGATATCTAGAAAACAAAGCGTTTTTGAGTCTATGTTTATATGAACTTTTTTTCTTATTTTGACCCATAGAACCATTCCCCGGAGTTTGCCACTTTACTTATGGGACACCCTGTATAAATGCTCTCTGATTTCCAGGCAATGACAACCACTCAGGTTTCCTGCCTTAAAAAACCCAACAAAATGTATTAATGAAATTTATTTACATAAGTTTATTTAAATTACTAGAACATTTTATTCAAGTAATATCGACATACAGTAGAGCGTCGATAATCTGAACATCAATAATCCAAAACATCAAAAATCCGAACGTGTTCTGAGACAGCCCCTGCAATAAAATTTTCACAAAAATCTTCATCGCGGTTTGATATTATTATCTCTTTTTAAACACTTCTTAATACCTGCTCTCACACGCCCTCACTGCAGACTGGCTGTCAGTATTTTCACTGTCACGCTAATAAGCTGCTTTAGCGCTAGCAATAAACATACAGAAAGTTCATTCATTTCTCTTTGTGTAATCATTATAACAGTGTGTCGTACATACAGTAGTGTACTGTAGGCCTACAGTATTTTTTTAATTTTTAGTTAGTGTTAACTAAAATGTACAAGTGATCTTTTAATTATGTACTGTACTGTAATTGAGAGTTACTGTACAAGTGTAAACATGCTGGCCCTACTGTGTACGTGCAGGTTTTTCTAAATCATATTATGTAAGTAGTCTTACATACTGTATTGTAATTACATTACTGCTTGTACTGTTTAACCACTTTAATCGATTAAAGGGCATATATTATATTTTAGCCTAAATGGCATTTTCTTGGTTGTTTTCAACAATCCGAACAAATTGATAATCCGAACCCCCCTCGGTCCCAATTAGTTCGGATTTTCGACGATCTACTGTAATTACAACAGATACCTGTTATGATTGGTCGTCGTCAGTATGTGTAGCCTAATTCAGTTTGCCGATGACACAACTTTAAGTTTTGAAGCGAATTCAGTTCACAGTTTAGAGCACAATGCTTTTTTGTACGTTTACCAGTGCTAAAGTTTATATTAACTCGCTTTCTTGTTTGTCTGATCGGTACAAATTTTGCAATCGATTTTAAACTAACTTCCCAATGAACTAGAGACTTGAAACTTTAAACGTAGCTCAGAACTGGCAGTCCTAATCCAGACTTGCTAGGTTTGCATTTTGCTAAATATGGAGATTTTTAGTAATGCAATTTATTTTAAATCCTAACAATATTTTTGCAACAAAGTGAGAAACATGTAATATATGTGATGCGGAAAACTAAAAAGGACCATGTGTTTCAAAATTGAGATATTTATACTACCCAATAAGGAATAAAAAATTCCTAACAATTTGGTATAAAATCCTTCAAAATATATGAAAATTTGGGGAAGTCGTGATAGTTTGAATGATTGTTATCGCAGGGCTTGTAACAGTTTGTAAGGTAAAAAATAAGATAAGGTTTGATATCAGTTAAGGGGACGTTTAACTGTGATTAAAGCATTTAAGGTCAGACATAGATGCTCCATCATTAGTAAGGGTTCTGAATCGAAAATTACATCAGCAGCCACGTGACAGAGGTAATGAAACTTTAATAACTTTTTCAATTGTTAAAAACGTAGGAGTCATTCCAATGGAATCTGATTTGTAAAAAAAAGAGAGACTTATAAAGATCAATTGATTTTTCTTTGTATTTTCATTCATCTTTTTTTCTAAATAAAGAAGTTTCCAATCATCCAGGAGAATATCTGTTTAGACTTGCCATCGGATGGCCATAGCAATTTCAACTAAACTTTGATAACTTTCTTTTGATAGCCTTTCGTTGAGATCTAAACATGTTAATCTCTTAAGCAGAGAATTTGTAACAGATGATTTGTTCACAACATGCTTAATAGCTTCAGAAAACATATTTTTGAACTTGACAGAAAAAGTTATATCCTTCTCCAAAACATTTAAGCAGAGAATTTGTAACAGATGATTTGTTCACAACATGCTTAATAGCTTCCTGCTTAACTTTTTCATGACTAACTCTGACAGCATAGAATGTAATAGATAAATGAGCGCCTTTCCTGTGATGCTATAGTTTGTGCAAACTGGGAAGGCGGTCGGTCGTTCTCAACTGTCCCACACACACACAAGCGCAGGGTTTATGACCGACCCTCATTAGGATCGGTTCGTCACCAATTGGGAATTGTACGCTATACAATAGTGTTTTTATAATGTATTTTAAAGTTAACTTATATATTAGCAAGATTGTGATTCCGAATTATTATGATTCAGTAATTAATTCTAAGCAAATAGATACCAAACACTGCGTGTATACGACTATCCATTAAAATAACTTTAAAATTATTGGTTTACTAAGCGTACTTGGTTGCTATGAATATAATGTTATATATATTTTTGAACGAGTTCTTTGAGAGGATATTTTATATTTTTAACAATGCACTTTTATTTTCCTTAAGTATAATGTTATTGCAGATGTACATTTTGCCATTGTAATAGTGCAAAACTTATTCAAGTTACTGAAAGAGGTAAAGACACTTGGTCTGACACTTTTGTTATAAAGAATGAACAAAATAGTTCAATGAATGTGTTTCCACAGTGGACAATGCTCCCTAACGTTACTAGGGACACCGTTTCTTAGAAGATTTCAAACATGTTTGTTCTTAAAACTAGATCAATTTATTTCATCACTTAAGGCTCTTCTTTACCTTGAAGAAAACTCCCGAGTGTACAGTATGATTTCAATGCAAAAGGCCTGACTCAAGCTACAAAATCGTTGAAACATGCATTCGTAATACCGTATTTCAGACTCTATTTATAAATTAATAATCTGGGAAACTACTTTAAGTTATAAAGAAGGCTTTATATTTTTTACGTGTTAGCTTAAAATATGGAAATTATTGCTTGAAACTCCCAAAAAATGAGTTCAAAATAATTGATTTTTACTCTTTTAAACTGTTGATTAAAAGGAGTTGTAGACGATTTCTTTCAATTATGAGATATAAGACAAAAGCACAAAGCCTTTAAGTTGAAAAACGGTGTCCGAAACACGGTAGTACGAAGTGCATATTTTTGCTGTTTTACGCAAGGTATAGAAGGACCCTTAACAATTTCCCAAAGGTCTTTAAACGTGATTAGTTTAAGCTGTATCTTCGTGGTGATAACATGTGTTTGCGTGTCAGTTGTGATTTTATTAAAAAAGTAGTTACTTTGTAAGTTTAGACAAAAATAGTTTATAATAACCATTTTTATGTTTGAATGTACACAATTCTATCTAGGCCTACTTAAGATTGTATTAAATTGTATTTCACAATTGTTTAGAAGCACTTTTATTTTCCATTGTTATTAGCATCTGGAATAAAAATAAAATTGCAACAAATATTTATAATATCAACCAAAGTTTGCTCGAGAAACAACTCCTGTTAATATTTATTTTAATGGTTTATTGTATACGTGCCGTGTTTGGTATCTATTTGCTTAGAAATAATTACTGGATCATAATAAATCAGAATCACACTAACATACGTTTTCTTTCAAATTCAATATAAAAAATACTAGGGTATTGAGAACAGAACGCACGGTCGGTAGCCCGTGAGTTTGTGTGCGTGTGCGAGGTTAGTGGCAGGTAGGAACCTTTTTCAACCGACTTCCTTATTTGCACAAACTATACTAAAGATTTAAGAACTAGATACGACAAAACTAAGTTCTTATTTCATTGTAGATTTCTTGAGCAACCTTACTGCTTTCAGATACCCTGGGCTTTTCATTAAATTTGGCCTATGCATTGGCAGGTAAGTTAAAAAATAATTCTCTTTGGCTTCCCATTGTTCCAAAAATATTTCAGCACTGCTCCGTATAGTAAGCCACCGACTTGGACAATGTTTTATAAACATATGATTTACAGCGCCAGTTTGTCTTTGAATGTAACTGTAATCTTCCCATCTGCCTGGCCATTTATGGAAGAAATTATGGACAGCAAACATTAATTCTGAAGCGTCTTCACCAAGTTCCTCTAAACCTTTGATAAAAAAGCATTGTGGATGGAATAGATATTGCAGAATCCCAAATTTAAAAGTCCAATTTTTCTAACTTAGAGTAGTGGTACTTGTTCATTGAATATTTTTTTCTCAATTTGATGGCTATCTGATTCTAACATAATCATGTTTAATTCTATCACAGATTTTACAAAAAAGTTCATCGTTTGAATGTTTCTTCCCTAACCACTTATCCTGCACCCTTTGGGGTCATTTTTATCCAACCACAAGTTCTGAAATTTACACTTTCCTATGGTTTTAGTTTTAATACATTATTGTACAGTTAACCCTAGAACCGGCAGCTTTAACGAAAATGGATTTTTTGGCGTGTGCAAGCATTTATTAAAAAATTTGCCAAAAATAGTAAATGAACCCAAATCCAAAAGTGTTCCATAGCTTTTGTGTAGAAAAAGATTCAACAAATTTATATATGCCAGTAAAAAATGATAGATGCAAAATTTACAAAATTTATTAGCTCAAGAAACAAAAAATGTTCAAAAGTTCAACTTTAAGGCTACATAAAAAGTAGTAAACATTTTTTGTAATTTTTTCCATAAATGTAAAAAAGTTTTGTAATTTAGTTCTAAATAGAACTGTGTAAAAACATTTAACATATTCAAATTTCTTATTTTGAAAACACGAGTTTTTATGTTCCTACTACAAGACTGCTATCAAAAGTATGCCAAGTTAGAAATGTAATTTACTAATATATGCTTTGCCCAAAAATGAAATATTATAACAAAGTGTAGAGAATAAATCAAAGAACTGAACTGTATACTTGTAAATTATCTTTTCATAAAAGTGTTTGACTTAGAATTATTTGAATAACAAAAGTTAGAAAAAATATAGAAAACTCTCGTCTGTACAAGATGCACGAGCAAACTCCTATGTCTAGCCATGTTGTAAAAGTCCGATAGGCTTCAGATTCTAACGTTAGATGAGACCGTATTAGCAGTCACTTTCCCACGGTCCTACACAATAAACTGTTCAAATATAGCATATTTGGTTTACAGGGAAAGTTAGCTTGAAGCATTATGTTTACAAAGATACCAAAATATCTCTAAAAAACGATTGTGGTCACACAGATATCACGTGAAATAAATAACGCTGTTTATTGGTTGGAAAACTGACCAATTGCAAGGGTCTACAAAACGCCCCACAAGTTCAGAACTATTTGTCCGATTTTTGATTGGATGGAAGTTTTGGATAGGGGAAATTGTGACGAATCCATCGATACATAGGTTTAACTAAGAAAACCCACTGGACGGGCTTTAGAGATTGACGAAAGTTGAGTTATTTCATTATGTTTTGTATGAATTTTCAGGCGCCGATTGATTTGTAGAAAACTAATAAACTGCAACGATGATTACGTATGTAAATATACGTTTTAGAAAGAAATTGTAAATACAAAAATTAAAGTTCGAAATATTACCTTTCCAATGGTGTTTGTCTTTTTGAGATTGGAAGATTTTTAGTGGGTCAAATATTCAATACAATCACTCGTTACAAATGTGTTGGAGTGACGGTACATTATGTACCGTCTGCCGGTTCTAGGGTTAATTTATTTATTAGAAGTAAAAGCATTGAAAACACAATCTGTAATATTGTAAACAAAATATTTTCAATTAAAAATATTTGTAGTACTATAGGTGAATAGAATATAACATATACTATAACTCAATGAATTGTTGTATACCTGAAACATTAAATTAGTAAATGGAGTGAAAAAAATTATAAAAATTGACTATGTCAAAAAAAAAAAAAATTAAAAAAAGTGAAAAAAGTGAACTGTTACGAGCCCTGTTATCGGAAAAAGGAGTTTTGAGAAAAACACATTTAAACTTTTGTAATTTAAAAAAACACTATATTTTAAAAAATTAACATACTGTATTTAAGAAATTAAATCGACTTAAAAATATTTTCTTGAATGTTCTTTACAAAACTAAAATAATGAAAAAAGACAAAATATTACGTTTAATAAAAATAAAACTATAAAATGTTTTAAACCTTAAGAAAAAAGTTTAAATTTGAGCATTTGCGTTTGGCGACACGGGAAGGTCCAGAATTCTCAGCATTTGGCTCTTCACAGTTTTCAGTGGTTTCTTAAAGGCAGCTGGTAGGAGCAGCGAACATGAAATCTTGGTATTCATCTTTAATAAAGGGCCTTATGTTTTACAGATATGCCTTGCGAGCCTCTTTAAGGCCAGGTGGCTGAATTATGCTATGAAACCCAGAAGTCTTTGTTTGGTTAAGTCCGAAAAAAGGTTAATTGAGTCTGGGTCATTGACATTTTATTCATTAACACTGGTTTCGCTTAAACCATCACTATCAGAATCGTTTCCTCCGTCGGCAAAATAATCTTTAAAAACATGATAGTATTCATCGGAAACATTACAGGTTACTTCTAAAAGTAAAAATAATTACAGTAATAAAAAAATTACAGGTTACGCCTACATCATTAAAAAGCCGCAATACTCTAACTTCATTCATCTTTCCAATGTAACGACACAGGTACTGATAGTTAAAAAATGTATAACAATGAAAAACATTTATGATTGGATGTTGCTGGAGTTTACTATATATTATTATTTTATTTGTAATATATATGAATGATATTTCAGAACATATCAAATCTGGAAATTTAGTTTTGTTTGCTGATGACACCACTGTTATTGTTAAAGATAGATCCTATAAAGAAGTGCAGAAAACAGCAAGCACAGCTCTTAAAAAGAGTTAGATAATTGGTTTCTTAATAATAAATTGACTTTAAATATTGGAAAGACTCATTGTATAAGGTTTCAAAATAGAAGTAAATCTGCGGTAGCAGCAAGTGATTTTCATATTGGCATAGGAAGTCACAAAATTGATCTAACTAGGACAGTGAACTTTCTTGGAGTGATTATAGATGAACAGTTGAACTTTAATAAGCACATAGAAAAACTTAACATAAAGCTAAGCAAGCAATGTTATTTGTTAAGAACTATATGTAATATTGTTAGCCAGGAAGTTGTAAAGGTGGTATATTTTGCTTGTTTTCATTCCCTGTTAAATTATGGTGTTATTTTGTGGGGGAGTGCTCCAGCAGTGGAATCTGTGTTTAAAATGCAAAAAAAAGCAATGCGGGTTATTTGTTGTGTACCATGTAGAACATCCTGTCTGCCATTGTTTAGAAAACTTAATATTCTTCCATTTCCATGTATATATATGTATGAATGTATATTGTTTGTAAAAAAAAATTAAAGTAAATTTTATAAAAATTCTGATATACATGGGCATGATACCAGAGCTAAAATAGTCTCCGACCTCAATTCTATGCCAAATGCAAAACAAAAAAAGGTGTTGATTCTGTAGGATTGAAATTTTTTAACAAACTACCTCTAGTAATTAAAAAAGAGCGTGATCCTGCTAAGTTTAAGCTTCAACTAAAATCATTTTTTCTTAGAAAGAATTATTACTCAATTTGTGAGTATTTGGAAGACTTGTGCCCCTGATTAAAAGGGAAAATCTTGATTTATTTAGATACTTAATCTATTTTTATTAATAATGTCTGATATTGTTGATTGATGATTTATTGGTGTATTGTATTATTTATTTGTTGTAAGTTTTAATGTGTAAAGTACTAGCCCTAAAATGTTTTGTGTTGTTCTCTGCTGCAGGCTATATCTGATTTTCACTGCAATTTGTATTTATTGTTCTGACTTAGTTTTAGTTTAAATAATTCATAAAATGACTGAAGGTCATACAAATGTGTTTTGTTTTGCGACCTATAAATAAATGAAATGAAATTACTGTACGGGGCGGAGTGGTGAATTTGAAGGGGGCGGCAAATTACTGTTAGCATCGGAGCGCACATTTCCTAAATACGGCCCTGATAGATGGTACTGGGCAAGATTAATAAAAATTGAATGAAATATACAGCTGCATATTGCATATTGATCAACTTTGCATCAAGATATTCTGATTTGCCTCAATTCTATTTGTACCAATAGGATGCTTCTGTGAATTGAGTTGGTTCAAATTTGGGTTTCAAGGTGAATAACAAATTTTCAACATATGATCGACTCATACACCAAATTAGAAATAAACCTCAGGAGGCAGAGTTTGACTAAGTACGAAAAGAAAGTATATTAAAACGTATTATTTATTTATAACTTTGTACAAAACATGGAATAAAGTGCGAACAATAAAGACAGTTGAAGACACTAACGCTTAATGAACTGAGTTTTCTTCAATGTGCACTGAAATAGGAAACGTAAAGTTGCAGGAGAGGCTGGAAATCTAAATAGTCATCTCCATAACTTCAGCATCTGCAATATAATAAAATTATACGATTGAATTAAAATCTACAGAAGCTTAATAATAATATTTGCAAGTATTAAGACATCCTTTAATACTACAATGGTAGGGCAATTTTAGCCATTTTGCAATATATCTATACTAATATTATAAAGAAGTAAAATTTGTCTGTATGTAGGGGGTAATCTCTAGAACTACTGAACTGATTGAAAAAATAGTTTTACTAATAAAAACCTACACTATCCCTGAGTAACATATTCTACGATTCGTTTTGATTAAAAAATTTATTTATTTCAATATTTGTAAATTTAGTCAGGAAAAATTCTTAAGTTAGGCCTAGACTGATGAATCAACACATATTTCTTGAATGTATTTACATTCATTACCATAGCATCCATTTGAATAAAATAACAGATAAAACAGCTGTTTACTCTAATATTTCCATTAACAGCTGATTTCAAACGTTGAAGCAATTATTTGTACTTCTATTGTTTAGGTTAGGTTTTTATTAAAGTTTATACCAAAGCCTTGCTGGTTCTTTTAACCTTTATTATAACTGCTGTCATAAAATATACAAAATAATTTCATTTGAACATTTATCATATTTACCGACGTAGCTTTGGGGTTATTATTAATCCTACACCTTTATTATAAAGAAAATATAACATGATTATAAGTACAGAAGGTTCCACTGGGGTTTCCCCTAAATTTTATATAAATTATAAAAAGTTTAAAATATGTGGAAATGGTATCAAGTAAAAAAATTATAACTTTTTTCTTTATTCAAACATGATTTTTTCTTTTATTTTTATAAAATAATTGACGGACCAAGGGGACTACAGACAGAGTTCCTGTAAAAAATGTGAGATAGCAGTTTATTTCAAAATTGTATGATGAATCCCCGTACATCTATAATTTATAGGGGTTATTATAGTAAATAATCATGTTACGTAATAATAACTAAAAATTGGGGTAACCTAGGAAATGATATTTGGGAGTATTTAAAATTATTGTGTATCAGCCATTTTGATTTTTTCTAAATTGATTTCGAGTGGTTCAACCAAATATCGTTGTGTGGCATATCGTTTAAAAGCTTATTTAATTTTAAAAACAAAAATAATAGTAATTAGTATTAAAAAAAAAATAGTACAGCAAATTTGGGCAAAATCGGAAAACACGATTTCGTTGATTTTTGGCAGCCATTTTTAATCGGTTAAAGATATGGATGTGCAAATTTCACCATTGGTTTTCTTTTGAAATTCTACATCGAAATGATGTATCACATGACCACCTTCCCATTTAAAAAATCAAAAGTTACATTCAAAATGGCGGATACATTTTTCGAAATCTTAATAAAATAGTACTTTTACATAGAGTAGGTTCCTCAATCACATCTACCTTAAAATTTTCTTTATATACGAAATACTAAACCGGTTCCAGGCTATTTTAACACCCTGTATAATTGTCCTCAGCAGAAAAAACAATTCGACCACGCAACTGGACTGCTGACGTGAGTTGAGCAAATTTCCAAAATTAAGTTTATATGCCTATGTTTTAACGTTTCAACCAACAATTTGGGAAATAGGTCTACTCACGAAGGCGTTGAACAGCTGTCTGTGTGTACGCAATATATTATTAGAATTTGTTTGCACCTAGTGGTCTCGCGATTTTGCACCACTTGGATTCGAACCGGGTACTTTTATGGTATTTTACGTTTTGATCGCTTTTGGGGGAACCAAGCGAGCTATAAGGTCGCGTAAAAAAACAAAATGTGCAGAATAACATCCTACATTTATATTTTAAGAAAAAAACTTTTTAAAAAATTTCATTCTCGTAGTAAAAATCTCAAAAAATAGTTACTTCCGGTCAAAAAACGTACTTCCGGTTGCTGGATTTTTTTGCTTTCGAACTCGTCCGAGCGACATAGACAACCAACATGTGCACCAAATCGGACTTAAAATGCGGCCACTAGAGTGCAAGACATATATACATATGATTTTTAATGACACCCCAAAATGTGTTCTGGGGACCATGATCGGTGCTCATTTGCTACTTGGGTCTTACCATAAGGGCCACTGCAATAGCCCATTAAAGTATTCGCTAATAAAGTATTTCTGCATGCTGCCAACCGATATCTCCCACAGTAAATCATGCTTAGCATGTTTTAGGGCAAATATTGTTTTAAATAATGTTCATAAAATGTTAACAGATTCCAAATTTGCAAACAAACATTGTTTAGTTATTTAATTTTAGTAAAATTATATCCAACTTAAAATAAATAAATCACGAAAAATTTGAAACCCTTACCACCAGAACCTTGTTCATCGTAGAGATATTCATCCTGATACTCTTTAAGGAACTGTGTCGATCTTCCTTCATCTAAGAACAAGGAATAAACACGCTTCACATCCTCTATGGCGATCTGCAAAACGTACAACACAAACATTAGTTGGTACTACACCCGCCTAAACCTACATGTTTCCAAATAATATACCTATCAAATAGCTTTTGACATTTCGGACACAAGGCAAGTTGGAAGTACATTATTATTATTATTCTACAGTGAATCCCTGATTAGTACGGGATTTTTCAAACGGAATATCTATCTTCCATCAGCGCTAGATGGTGACTAGTGAACAGAAAGCTTTTGTGTTTTACAGTTTGCAAGTACTGAAACTGTAGTTACGTACAGGGTAACGTGCACCCCATATTAACTTCAAATGAATTCTTCCAAGTGATAATAACATCCGTAGACGGTATCATCAGTTTGAAGACACCAGCTGTCTTTGCAAAGGGAAGAGTACGGGACGACCAAGAGTGACTGAAGAACGTATTGAACGAGTTAGAAATCAGTTCGGAAGGTTAGTCGTGAATTAGCAATTCCAGTGACCAGTGACGTCTGTGTGGAGAGTTTAAACCTTCAAAGCGGCAGATTACACACCTGTGTAGTCACTTGTAACACAACAAATCTCGTTTGTAACGATGTAAATTTACTAAGTCAAAGTTTGTTACAATATTTTATTAAAATTATCTACTTGAAGTGGAAATGTTTCAAAAATGTTGAACTATAAATTTTCCTAACCTTAAAATCACTTCAAGTTACAACTACAAACAAAGAACAGCTGATTAAAATGTTACGTTTAATAATTTGTGGTTAAGTTCGTAACTGCAAAAAAAGTACTTGGTTCGTGAATGTTGGAGACAAGGTGAAAACTAAACACACATGATAGTTGACTTTAACTGTTTGGTGACACATTATTATTTATGATACCATACACAAAGAACAATATTTTATTAAAAGAATTTTTGTAATTAATATTAAAAACATTTTTTTTTAATTAATTATAAAATATTATTTTTAATTTATTTCAAATGCAGACCTTTTCTAGAATAAAAATACTTATATTAAAATCTAATACTTGCAAGTATTGACGTAGACAGTCCAATTTGCACTTTAACACCAATCAATTACGATGAAATTACCGGGCGTGTCCACTACAAAGTTCTAATAATTATACTTCCAAATAAATGTCATTCAATACACAAACTCTAATTAAACGACGAAATGTTCTTTCATTATGTGACAAATCGATGTAACTACAACATAATCACGACGAAATTATTTTCAACTTATACGACGTTTACGACGAGGTGCTCGCTCGAAGGAGTCTATCTATCAACTGGCCTTACCTTATTCCACGGTATCCTAGCCCACGCACATTTTCATAAGCTTCTAGAAAGTAGGCCTATTTATCGTGCTTACTCATCTTTTCAACAAAGAATCATCTCAAATCGAACACCTGCATAAACTGGACTTTTGCAGACGGCACTAGTCGTGCAGCTGTGCTGTTATCTGTTGTAGACGTCTAGCCAACGTCTTTATCTGTTGTGGAAAAGTTCTTTCTCATGATGCAAGCTACACTTGATCAACGCACTGTTTATAAGCCAGACTCGTTTGTCACTATTTTTGTTTAGTGAGCATTTGTCATCCGATGCATGCTTCAGGTAACGTAGCCTCTACTAATGCAATGAACGATTTGAATTGTAAAACCAATTAATAAAAGTTTTCTTTTCATAACTTGTCTGCATTTATTATTATTTATTTTGAAATAATTCTATATTTAACTTTATTGTCTGCATACTAATTTTGAATTATTGTCTGCATTTTCATTATTTAATTTAATTTAGGAAAAACTAATCTAGGCTATTTCTCAAAAATTTAGTATACTACTCTACGCAATTTTACATTACAGTCTTCATGGATTTGCATACGTTACACACTCCGTGCCGCGACAGTACTTTTGTCCTAACGTCCGATTGTATTGAATATTTCACCCACTAAAAATCATCTAATCGCAATAAAACAAAAACCGTTGGAAAGAAAATGATTTAAACTTTAATTTTTGTATTTTCAAATTTGTTCTAAAACGTATATTTACATATGTAATCATGGTTTTAAATTGTAGTTTTCTGTAAAGCTATTGCCACGTGTGAAAACACAAAAAAATTACTCAACTCTGTCACTTCTCTAAAGCTCAATAAAGCTCGACAGAAATATTTTGACAATAATATAAAGATACCTTTGGATTAGTCAAGATTTGAATTTTCTAAAACTGCCTTCCAATCAGACGTCACTCTTATAGTTTCGAAAACATAAAGGGTTTTGTAAACCCTTGCAATTGGACAGTTTTCAACCAATGAAACAGCACATTTTGCATTCGAGATATCTCTTACAATTCGAAATATTTGTATAGATATGTTTACATCTATTTGTAGAGAAAAGTTCAATCTTCCAATTCGTGTAAAGCAAACGCCATTTACTCTAACCGTTTTATTCGCACAGTCCTGGGAAATACAGACGAATGGGAAATTCAAAAAACTCGTCTTTCTCACGCTTTGGAAGTGATGACAGATGTAACGACTTTTCACAGGGTATCTTGCATAGGATTCGTGCGCAAGAGGTTTCATTTATTTGATCTCACTTTGTGATTCAAATAAAGCTAAGTCAAGTACTTTTATGAATCAATAATTTACAAGTATACAGTTCAATTCTTTGATTTATTCTCTACACTTTGTTATAACAATATTTCATTTTTGGGCAAAGCATATATTCCTAAATTACTATATAAACTAGGCCTAGTTTTGTTAGTTTTGTTAGCTGTCTTGTAGTAGGAACATAAAAACTAGTGTTTTCAAAATAAGAAATTTGAAATTGATAAAATATTTTATACAGTTTTATTTAGAACTAAATTACAAAACTTTTGTACATTTTGTACTTTTATGTAGGCCTAAAGTTGAACATTTCCCTTTTGTTACTGAACATTTTTGTTTCTTGAGCTAATAACTTTGTAACTGGCATATATGAATTCTTTGAACCTTTCTCTTCAAAAAAGATATGGAACACTTTTGGATTGGTTTATGATTGCTATATTTCGCAAATTTTTTAAAATATGCTTGTACACGCAACGAAATGGCTTGGCATTGCAAAAAATTAGCAAGGACAGTTGTAGGGTTAATAGTCTTACAGAGTCTATTTGAATTACAGAAATTAGATTAACCGGAGGTTATTTGCTGACTTCGGTCAACCCAATGATTCCAGTCAGTTAAGTTAAACTCATTTTACACCAAGATTGATTAAACAGTCCTGAGAAATATTTATTACAGTACTAATTGTATAAGTAATCAACTAAAATACCTCAGTACTCTTGCGTTTGCGGCTAACTAGACTAGCAGTTGTGATTAGTTGTATGGCATAACGGAGAGATGTTTCCAAAGCAATCCTTGTCAACACAATCAATGCATCTTCTGTCATCTCACAGTCTTCTTCTTCACATCTAATACACATACAATTTAGAATTGAATGAAACCAAATGTGAAAATCTAAATTAAATCAAACCTTAACAATTATTTTTCTTATTTAACATATGCGTTATTTTTAAATATTAAATTTTTTCTGAAAATTAATTTTGTATTTGTTCTTGACTCTATAACTGTTTCAGTACTCAATTTGAGCACTTGTGGGGGCGTGGCACTAGGCCCAGGTCTACTTTGGCAACTCTACTTGAATATTTCACCCACTAAAAATCATTGAATCGCAATAAAACAAAAGAAAGGAAATGATTTAAACTTTAATTTTTGTATCTACAAATTTGTTCTAAAACGTATACTTACATATGTAATCATCGTTTTAAAATTGTAATTTTCTGTAAACCTAATGTCGTGCGAATAAACCACAAAGAAATTACTCAACTTTGTCACTTCTATAAAGCTCAATATCGCTCGACAGAAATATTTTTTTTCCGCTTACACACTTCCTTAGCAAGGGATATTTAATTAAATTACAAGTGAAAAAACATAGACCAAGACCGGGAGTTGAACCCGGGACCTTCAGGTTTCCGTCCTGATGCTCTACCATCTGAGCTACCCTGAT
>JAGFPH010005006.1:42612-63282 GCA_018207615.1 Philaenus spumarius | reverse complement strand
ACATTATACTTAGAAATGTTTTTATTTCTTGTAACCATAAGTTACAACCGGTTACAAACCTAGTGTTTTGTGTGTTAGAAATAATTCTTTGTGTTTTCTTCCTAATTAATTATAATATATTGACTCGTTATGTTTTAACTCCAACGTGCAACCCTTTCTCTATTGTGTACATATGGACCAATGAGTTATGATTTGTGTATAAAATTAAACTTAAGTACTTTAAAGCTAGCTCGATGACAGTGCAACTACTCCACCTCCGTGTTCCATTTGGATATAGCTTCATTCTGGACTTCAACAAGGGACGCCATCTTGATCGCAAGCACAACGAACGTTGAAAGTTATTGTACACAATTGGTATTGTTGTTTTTTATTAGTTTTAATAAGAAAACTAATTTTTCCTTCGGGTAACGCTAATTTATCAAACTAACCGACTTTAATTAGTTATTTTTCTTATGAAGGGAAATTGTTCTCACAAATTCTCTGACATTTATTATTACAGTGATGTAAAATAAGTGTTGTTTACAAAGTTTTTAACTATTTTTTTTAAAGCAACTCTCACAAAGGAATAAAATCGGTAAGTAATTTGAATATAAGAATGAATTAATGAATGTTTGACAAACCTCATCTATAAAAAGTACTCCGGGCACAATATCAGCTTTCCCCTCTTCCCTCCACTCTGCCACTTTGCTGTTGATCTGTTCTCTTACTTCAGGCTTTATTTCTCCTGTATCACCTAAAAACCATTATACAAACATTTACAAACTGTTCCATAGTAGCCTACTTCTTATTACAAATATAACACTTTGAAACATAAAACTAACCTGAGAACAGAGCAAGGAAACCATGAGTTCGTGAGTTGATTACGTCGACTTCATGAAGAGAAACTGTATGGATTACTTCTTTACGTTTTTGGAGCTCTCCTTCCGGACACTGCACAAACCTAAAAAATATATTTTTTAAATCTACCTATATTTAGGGATGTTACGATATTATTGATATTAGTAAATATCGATATTTATGTTGTCATATTTCCGATATTATCATGATATAGGAAAAAATAATGTCAATATAGGATTTCAATATTTTTGTAGCGATTACGTTCTTTTGTATAACGGAATTGCAACTCCTAAAAATTAAAACACTGTTTAAGCGTGGTTTAAGGGTTAAGATAATACAAAGATCAATTCTTGAGTTGAATATAATTTATTTATCCTAAATTAGTTTAAATTTGGATAATATTTTAAATTAATTTACATAAACAGAAAAACAAATATAAGTTTTGGGCACCTATACTGTTTTAAAAGTACATAATAGATATTTTACAGAAACATCGTTATCTGTCTGACCGCTGTATTAGATTTCACAGTTATCTCAAGTCACAATATCAGTTAAGTAACAGATAGTCCATCACTACGAAACACCCACCAGGACAACTTCGTCAAAAGGATCCTTAAGTTCACTGAGCTTATAGACATTGACAGGGGTAACTAGGGGGTTTATGATCCTTTATGTGAGGGCGCAATAAGCTCTTAAGGCTCGGCTACCTAAATTCAAAATGGCGAAGTTGGCAACCAATTTCAATGTTAAATAACCTAAACATACCTTCACTATTAAGCTTATTTTAATTTTATTTCTGTCAAAAAAACAAAAGCTATTTTTTTCTCTTAAAGTAAAATAGACTGTGGGTGCAATATCTCTTTTTGCAACTGAGTAAAAAATGTATAAAGTTTAAAATATATATCATACGTTTATGAAAAAATAAAACGTTTTTTGAAAATGTATTCAGCAAACAACATCCACATATGACAGTCCTTCAAAATGAAAGCAAATTTTTAAATTTATTCCACGAATTAATGGAAAAAAACGACTCATTCTGTAGCAATGCTCTTAAAAGAATCAGATTTAATATGGCGGACGGGGTAGCCTCCCCATAAGCTGACATGTACAAGGTTTAAACCGCCCACACCTTGAAGTACAGGATATTTCTACCCTTCAACTATCTATACTAATAATATAGAGGTAAAATTTGTTTGTTTGTTTGTATGAAGGAGGTAATCTCTGGAGCTACTGAAACGATTGAAAAAATAGTTTTACTAATAAAAAGCTACACTATCCCTGAGTAACATAGGCTATAATTCATTTTGATAAAAACATATTTTATTTCAATATATGTAAATTAAGTCGGGAAAAATCTTAGGTTAGGCCTAGAGTGGTGAACCAACATACAATTTACATACATTTATTACCATAGCAACCAATTCAATAAAATAACACATACAACAGCTATTTGCTCCAATATTTCCATTGACAGCAGATTTTAAACTTTGAAGCAATTATTTTTTGTATTTCTAACTTTTAGGTTAGGGAACTGCTGTTATAAAATATACAAAATAATTTGATTTGAACATTTAACGTTATTTACCATCTTAGCGTTGGAGTTATTATTAATCCTACACCTTTATTATAAAGAAAACATAACATGATTATGTATAGAAGGTTCCAACGGGGTTGGCATGCGGAGCAAACAGGGGTTTCCCTTACTATCTTATATATTGCTCTTATTTATAATTTGTAACTTTTAATTTATGTTTTTAAATTAGAACGATTAATTGTCTCACACAAAAATATTTTACCTTGTTTGAGGACCTGTAGCATCGTAGTCACGAGCCCTTGTAAAGGAGCGTCCGAGCCGGCTAATTTTACCAGTAGCTTTGTCTATTGTTATAACATCTCCTGCTTGCACCTATACAAATAACAAAATATTTCTAAACAAAAACACTTTATTTCGTTCATATTTCAAATTAAAAACAAGATTCATGGAGATTATTCTCCCAGTTGAAGCGTTCACACAATAACTGATAACTCCACATAGTTCCTCTTGATATTTATGAGAAGTATCAAAATGTTTGCAATTTCGAGAATCAAAAAACAAAATAATTCGATCGCGCAGCTGAACCGCTGATGTAAGTTCAGTAGCGAATTTCCAAAATTCATTTTATTTCTTTTAGGGTTTCAATCAAAAATTTGGGAAATTGGTCTACTCACAAAGGCGCTGAATAACTGTGTACAAAATAAATTAGTAGAATTTGTTTGCACCTAAGTCCTCAAGCTTCGACCAACGTGCTGTTTCGTTCCACTAGCAGCGGAGTTTGCACTTCGACTTTGCAGTTTTGGGTTACGGACTGCTTTACTTCGCTCGCAGCATACAAACTTGGCCGTCGGCCTCGGACCCTCATCGTGGATTGAACTGGGTGCTTCTATGGTATTTTAAGTTTTTATCGATTTTGAGGAATCGTTTGATCTATAAGGTTGTGTAAACAAACAATATGTGCAGAGTAATATCCTCCATTAATATTATTAGGTAACACTCTAGAAAGTTTCATTCTAGAAAAAAAAATCTCAAAAACATAGTTAGGCTACTTCCAGTAAAAAATGTGTTTCCGGTTGTTGGATTTTTTTGGCTAACGAACTCGTCCGAGCAACTTAAGACAACCAACGAGTGTACCAAATCGGACTTAAAATGCGGCCATTAGAGCATTGTAACTGTAGGGTTACAAAAATATTTAATTAATTGCAAAAGGTTTTTTTTTAAAAAGGGAATCAGAATTTATTCATATCAAAATAAAAATATTTTACAAGTTAAAAAAATAATCATATGTGAATTCTTTCTTTAAATTTGTTAAAATGTATGATTTACTTTTATTTTAAACAGGTTGCTATAATTTATTCACTTTAAAAACAAAAACTTACTAAAAAAAAAACTAACCTCAAACCTGAAGTTTGTTTATTTACAGTGTTTAAATCCACATCTCTATGCTCTATGGCGACCATCTATGGTTATGTTTGTACTCTATGCACCACAGATATTTTGAGCCTATCATCTATGTTACAGATTCAGCGGCAATCGTACATAATACGCGCGAACTTAACCTTAGATGACGCCATCTTGTTTATCTTACAATTAATGAAATAAATCAACTATTCGTCTGGCTTAGATAGTACTCACTAGGCTGGATTGTGGTGACCAATGAGAAATTAAAGACATTGTGGTGAACAACTTTAGGCTTTTACTCACACAAGGCAATGCACGTTAAAACAGGAAAATGATAAATTATTCACAAAATAAAGTATCACCAATTGATTTTTTACAACTATTTATATTTTTTAAAAAGAGACGCATTTTGGATTAATTATATTTACAATTTTAAAACTTTAAAAGCAGACCAAAAAGATTTAATAAAAAAAAAATTAAGTCAATTTATAAAATTATATCTAAATGTTCAATTTGAAAAAGTTTCGTACTAATTTAAGTTCTAATACTTGAATATTTACAATGAGCCCAGAATCTGTTATCTGAACACTGTCCTTTATTCACATATCACATTTAAATCCATTGCCCATTTTACAAACGTTGACCTCGTGGTACTAAAATCTTTATCAGCATCAGCCCTCACAAATACTTGACGAAAATCATTAATTATTTGTACAACTTTTGTACCTACAGAAAACCTCGCTCCTGGGCTACAAAAATCGACAAAACTTTGTAAAAAAATACACCGTTTTAAAAATTTTATTGCTTTGTGGTCCTCCACACTAAGATAAACCAATAGTCGCCATTACTTCTTGCCCAGTCTGCTCCACTGGAATTCTTTCTCAAACTTTCATATCCGTTCTCTAGCAACCACTGCTGCAACATTGAATTTTTGTTTGTTTGCTTGTTTGCAGAGGATTATTATTATTATTTATGTGAACTTTCTATTTTTTGTTTATGTCAATTGTAACAGTACACATTTTCCATCATATTACCATTCAGGTAAGATACCAAAATTACTGTTAGAGATTTGACTCAGTTCCAACAACTAGGCCAAACTTATTCTATAAAAACAAATACCTAACCTCTTTGAGAAAACAATCTAATAGCCTAGCCAGTTTAACTAATAAGAATCAATATTTCAGAATTAGAAATAGTATAAAAATACACCAGTATTATTGTAAAATCAATATAAATGTAATTTATAACAAACCAGTATTACTAAGTAGGATATATCATAATCTACTCAAATGAACCCTCCAAAGTACAATCAAATCCACAACACAAAGGCACACTGCAATAGAAAAACACCATCTTTATTTATTTATTCAACCAGATTTCATTAGACTCCACATTTATTATAAAACACTCCAACAGTAAATTAAATCCGAAGTCGCAGACAGAACTATTGGTGGACGTCAAAATGTAAACAAGACGGATAAACTTAGGTAAAACCAGTTGGTCCAAACATATTTCATTGAGAATGAATCCATTTCAAAAACACAAAACCTCAGCGGAAAATTATTATAAAATCTTAACGTTTACAATTATTTGGCCACAAATCGATGTAAATTTAGCTCATAACGAAATCATGGAAACTAGAAATCCAATGTTCCCATGATGTCATACGACGCCATGCAAAATCTACTTGTACAGAGTTAAGGTGTTACGCACTAATGTACAGTAAATAAATTTTATTAAAATATATTTTAATTGAATAAAAGTTTTTAATCCTGTCTATTGTAATTCTAGTGTATTTATTTCTTGAATTGAGTAGATAAAGTAGTTGTTATAAATAGCTTCCAAACGTGGGGCATTGTAAATCAGATAATAAAGATTTTATTAGTTGTTGTACAATTATATTTGTCTTTTGTAACTTTCTTTGTATCTAATACAGTAGACGCTCTTTTATCCGGCATTCTAACAACCGGCACGCTATACTAACCGGCATCAGCCGAGCCACTCACGTTCGGTTTTTTCCGGTTATGTTCGGGCGCTCACAGGCCTCGACTGACATTTCTCGACAGTGCAGTGGGCTGCACGCGCAGTTTTCTTTGCCATGCAGTGTTTGTATGCGTCTGACGCGATACTATACTATTGTAATACAGTGATAATTTTAGTTCAGTGTTTTCTACTTTAACCTTTAAATACATTTCAAGCATACAGTACAGTACAATAAAATGTTTTCGAAGCCCAGTACAAGTTCTTCCAGTGCCAATGAGGCCGCTAAGCGTAAACGTGTTGTACTGTACATTACTTTATATTAAATTAAAGGAATGTTCAGCATTTTGTACTCTCTGTGTTTTTCTTCATAACCTTGTTGTGTCACGTATGCGTTTCGTTCGTTTGGGTTTGTATAGAGTTAATTTTCTTAAGTATCCTCTTTAAAAACTAGACATCCTCATTTACTACTCCCAACTTTGGGTTTCCTATGGAAATTCGCTAATAAAAGGCATTCTTAGAGCAAACAATAAGTTAAAATCAATAAATTAACTAAAAGCTTACTTTTTCTTTTATTAAAGATTCAACCATCTTAGTACCAAGATCGTACATAGTTTCCATTTCTGTAGTTTTCAGGCTCAGTTTTCCAATCTTTGCTCCAACACCAGTTGCCGGCCGTTCAATTTGAACTTCTACAACTTCACCTTCTATTATTTCTGTTTCCTCTCTAAAATAACATAAAAAACAAATATAAATACAGTAATAGGTTCCGAAAAATTGCCGCGAATAGCGAAAACCAAATCTTTATGGGAAAAGGGAGGTTATATTCGTGACATATAGAAAATTTTAAAACATGTACTAATACCTATAATTAATTTACATAAGATACAAGCAGTCCTTGTTATACACATACACGCTCCAGTTTTACACAATTTCGCTTTTACGCAATAAAAAAAACAGTCCATGAAAGGTTTAGTATCTAGCTGAGTTGTTCACAGGTGATAATTTAAGTTATAGGTGAGTGTTTGTCATCTCACTCTCCCCTCAAGGTCAGTGCTCCCCTCTCCCCTTTTATTGTCTGGGTTTGTCTATTTTTAGAACTTAGTCACATCAAGACATCAAGCTATCGTTCGCTGTCAGCAGCGAAAATATTGGTCACGAGTGATAATCTAAAACGTAATAAAAAACTTAATTTCTTTCAAAGTATTTTACTGTAATTTTAATTATTTCTTTTAAATTAATCTGCCTGTACACTAAATTGATGGTACAACTAAATCACTGTTCACTGTACAGTACAATATGCCAATGACCTTCATATTTGTACAAGGCCACTTGTATTCACGCGGAGGTGTGTTGTAGGGAAATCCCATCTAGTATGTTTTGTTGTATTTGAGAGTGCTTTGCTGACATGGTATTTATACAATGTTATTAAATTTGTACAATAATAATTACAGTACATGCACTGCAATAATTAAAAAATGTTACATGTATTTTATTGCTTTATTTTATTATACAGTGTTTTTTCTTTTTTTTAGCGACCGCGAATAATCAAAACTACTAATACCAAGCCTGCGAATGTCCAGGGATTACTGTACACTACAACCACTTTTCACAAATATCATTAACTCCAAAACATATTTGGGATGAGAGAAGCTGATATTTACTTATAGAGGAATTAATTCAATGACATCACAGCCTACAATAAAAAACAGTGTGTAGAAATTTCAAACCTAGGAATTGAACAAACACAAATTTTTGTCATTACAATGTTCTTGTTTTTTTTCAATTCTTGTTCTTTCTGAAACAATTGTTTGCCACATCAGATTGTTGTAACGCCTTCCATTTGAACAAGGAATGTATTTATCTTCAGTGATAAATAAAGACTTTTCTAAAAGAGCAGGATAAATAATTCAAAACGTTGAATTTAAATAAATTTACAATAAAATAATACGAGTATAAATAAAATAATGCAAACATAAAATAAAAGTGGAACACACAACCAAAATAGACTTAAAACATTATTAAAAGAGAATATCAAGAAGGCAAAGAAAACAACCTCTACGTTTAACCTTTTCGGGACTACACGTTTTAGAACTTTAAAGTTTGAGTACTATCATAGCTTTAACACGACAGATGAAATTCTTTTACTTACATGTGTGGCAATCTATTGGCTTTAAAGTGAACTATTTGCACTATTACCATTAGGTTGCAAACAGTATAAAATTGAGAGAGTAAAATTATGTTAACACCGTTCACGCTCGCTTGGTTTTGTCAAAGTGTGTAGGTAAACATGGCCGATTCATCACAGTCGCGAGATTTTTCTTCCCGATATTTTGGATAAATCTTAATTTACAGCCGGCCAAACGTAAGCTGGCACTTGGGCTTGGCGAGCCGAGGCGACGGACCCATGGCGAGGGGAGGGTGGAGGTGCAGGTAAAATCCTTTCAGAATACATTGACCCACCCGCGTCCGGTGACTCACGGGGGTGATGGCCTCATGACTAATAGTTTACACCCTAGTTGTGTTCAGTTGTGGCTTATCCGAGTGAGTGGTTACATGCGTCTTTAGTAGTCAGGTGTCGTAAAAGTTATTATTACTTGTTTCAGTTAGTTATTATTTTTAATTTAATTCGATATAAGTTAATTCTTTTAATTAAATATGAAACTCATTTTTTTACATAATTACGATTTTATTTTTCCATCATTGATCTCTAATTTTATTTCTTTGAATGTATGTAATAATGATATTATTTTTAAGCGTTAACCTCCAACTTAACTTTTTGTGTCCACTTCAATAATATAAAATTTTAATTATAAATTATAATTAGTTTATGTTAAAATAAAATGCTTACTTTTTTTCTAGCTGGCATAATTACCTGGGAACAAGTGATTTACTATATTACCTTAAAATAACAATAAGTACATAAACGTTATTCCCGTATCAATCAACTGTACTTCGGGAGTTGTGGCGCCAAACCTCCTCGCGCTCATTTAAAAAATGATTTCATAATGATGTAATCATTTTATCACAAATCGGTGAATTGGATAGTTTAGACCAATTCATTGGCTACAACTTTCCCGCTGGAAGTTTGTTTATAACCCAAAAATAAAAAATTTCCTCACTTAGTAACTTTTCCATGTCAGTCTGTGATAATTCTCAAATATTTTCAATTATAAAAATTCGAAATAAATGTTAAAATAAAAGTTTTTTATACTGTTAGAATCCGTACTTTATGTAGATTAAGAATATCTAAATTTTATTTTACTGAAGCCTTTCCATCGAGTTACAACAGCGAGTTAACGACTGCGTGCCCATTAACTGAGAACCGGAGGCTAGGAGGTGGCTGAATAGAACAGCTTACTTACGGGCCGATGGTTATGCCCAGCGTTAATTTGGCCGTTGATATTTTCAGAACGACGATTACAGGGTTTCTACCTAGGAGCCAAGTGCCAGCTTACGTTTGGCCGGCTGTATGTATCCTAGTGAAATAAGAGAAATTTTGATAAATGAAGAGTCAGTTGATTAAGGTGAAAGTGAATAATTCTAGTGATATTTGCACTGACAGTAAATTCAATTCCAACATCCATGGTGGGTGTCCGCAATAAAATCTTTTTTGGCTTGAAAATATATTGTTACTGAATGCAAAAATAACACGATATAGTTCTTTTTATGTGATTACAAAAAATTACAAAATAAATGAAAATACAAAATCTAAATTAAGAAAAACAATGTTTATTAATAGAGATTGTGAATTAATAAATCATATAGAGAATAACTGTACGAAGTTGATTGACATAAATAAAGCTCAATAAAATAACATAGTGTGATTGTGAATTGGAATTTACAGTATGTTAGTCTTGAAAAGGTTAACACCATAGGTCCACCACAGGTGTGTATGAATGGGTTTTTATTAATATTAAAGATAACTCCCGCACATGTATAAGGGTGTTTTATTGCCTTTCTGTGTACGTGTATGTTTTCCACAGAGTTTTTTACTTTATATTTATAATTTTGATATGTCAACAATCCAAGAGCTGACTATAACACTCTTCAGTGCTAGGCATTTTTAAGGCGGCGTGCATGTATATTTAAAAAAATATGTATAAAATTCTTTCTAAAAGTAAAAATAGTTTTATTATATATTATTATAATCAGAAAAGCATGCATTTTGTATTTAATCTTAATATAATTGTCGTACTTTTAATCCTAGATTTTCACAGCTGTTTGTTTTGCACAATTTAAAAATTTTAAATTTATTTTTCAGATATCCACCCACTAAAAATAATTTTAAAATATCACTGTATAAATTACAAGATATATAAAAGTTGCTCAATTTCACGCTGAACAAAAAAATGTAGAACTGTAACACTCTACTCTTCCAAACAAATTATTGTGGTTCATTACAAGAAGCAAAAACGTCTAGCGTCTAGCACAAATACAGATGTGTGCACTAAAACAGCTGACTTTACAATGCTACCAAAAT
Organism: Philaenus spumarius; assembly: GCA_018207615.1. NCBI lineage: Eukaryota > Metazoa > Arthropoda > Insecta > Hemiptera > Aphrophoridae > Philaenus > Philaenus spumarius. The sequence goes on along the minus strand of JAGFPH010005006.1, from coordinate 53,047 downwards.
TACATTTTTTTAAAGTATCAATTTTAAACTTTATACTATACTGTAGTAATCGATTTCTGACGAGACTATATAAGAAACTCTCAGATTGAATGGAAAATGATGATTTGAGGCCCGTTTTAGAAAACCTCTGTAGAAAAGTCGCAAACGCGACTTTAGCACTACAGACTGATTTATAACGATCGCAAATGCGACTTAAGCGCTTGGAGGGTTTACATTGTTTTGTAAGTTTATTTTAATTTCAATGAATAAAGGTAAGTTTTAAGTTTTGTTTTTAAGTTTCTTATTAAGTTCTTATGTTGTGTGATTATTATTATAAGTGTTTGTGGTTTGTATAATTCTGTGAAAAATAAAAATAAATAAAAAACAACAAAAATCATAGGATAAGATGAATCTACCTATCAGAAGCATCCACATGAGTTCTAGAAGGGCGATCTCATAGTTGTATCCCATTACTTTGCATATTGTGAACACAAATCCAGAAATTTCAAAACTACTCCACTTAGTACTTCTTACTACACAGTATAGTCTCGCTATTCCGAACAGAGTTCAGAAAAAATACTGAATTTTAACATAAAAACTGGAGAAGTTAAAAAGACGTTCGTGAAAAAACTTACATTTATTGTTATACAAATAAGTTAAATAGAGACATACAAAGAGCCTAAGCTTTATGAAAACGCCTGAAATCAAATTGGAATGGAAGCTGTTTTGTTTCCTTCACGTTTTCCATCTGTTTTGCGGGAAGGAAACTACGGCAACAAGCGTCCGGTGAAACGGATACTGGGTCCATCAGAAAGAAGGAAGGATTAAACACAACAGCTAGGCATTAGTAGTGTTGTTGCCACCTGCCAGTTGCGTTCATCCGTTTTTCTTCTCAGTTTTCGTTATCTCAAAGGAATATGTTGAATGAATACTACATCCTGTTTGAGGATGTAAACATTCAAGTTTTAATTGAAAATATAAATTATTTGTACTTTTGTAAGTGCAATTATTGTACTACTGTATTGTAATTTTAAATAAAATAATTTAAAAATATAACATACACTAGTAAACCCCTGTGAAAAATTACAGGCAGATAAATTAGATACACACCAGAAATACATAATTAAAAAAAAAAACACCGTTTAAAAACAACAGACTTAATCTAATCCTACCTATGCTGACGGGGATTTTTAACTTGGTAAATGTGTACAATTATAAGGATTATAAAACCGTAGGCCTATTTGTTAAAACTGTGTACTTATATTCATTATTATATCTAATATAAATATATAAAATTTTAATTGATTTCCAACTTCATATTGATGGATCAAATTATTTAGAAGTTATTAATATTATAATGAAGAAATTAATAATCGTTTATATGCATAAACGAAGATGTACGAATGTTTACGAAGTTAAACGAATGGGTATCTCTTCTTTAAACTTGTATAAATGAATAAATTGATAATAAAAGGTAGTATTCATATTCATTTTATAACCTCAAAGCAAATCTTATAACGTAGGTATAGCCTATTTTAACTCATATTTTAAGAAAATCAACTTCACAAGACTTATATTGATTGAAGTTGTAAACATAACCCTGATGTATAATCTACGCTAGTTTTGTTTTACTACTGTACAGATGATGTGTGAAATCAACTGGAGTATATTATATTATTACTCACGTACGTACACTCACTTTTATAGGAGTTGAAAAACCTAAACAAAATCTTATTTGAACTTACTTGATTCGGACACCAATAGATTTGCGGATAGATTGTGTGAGTGCTTCAGTTTTACTCATTTCCAAACTATATATTTCACTACCCGCCATACTTGTAAAAGGCGTGTCTGGACCCAGAGCTTGTGCCAATGCCATGGCTATAGCAGTTTTACCTGTGAAAAACACCAAATACATAATATATATTACAAAGTATGTATAACGAACACTAAGTTTTTCATCCGTAGGCCCTAATGTTAGCTTAGGTTTCCTTTTATTAAGTTCCCGACATGGAATTTAAATGAAATATCTCTATGTTACAGTCACTACATAAGTAACAAACGGAAGATGTTAACAAGTTTTGTAGGCCTACTAAAATAAGTTAAGTCCTAAATTTGTCAACAGACCAAAAAATGTTTTTTTAATACTTTTCAGTTACTTTCATTACCGACCTACAAAATTTGTTACATTTTTGTTAATCTTGACAGAAATGATTTGATTTGTAAGCACTCAATTATTCAGCAGTACAAAAAACTTCCATAAAATGGCTCTTAACCTTCCAGCTGTTAACTGTATCACCCTGGAATGTTTCACCTTTTCATGGCTTTTGCATAAATGCACAAAATAAATATTGTAATCTGAAATGGAGATATCAAGTATTATACATCAATTTAATCACAAAATTCTAAAGAATGTGTTTACGTTGAAATACACACACCTGGTTTTGAAAATTAGTAGTCATCCAAATTGTCAAAATGTTAAAAAAATTGTTTATCCATCTTGTGCCATTAATACATAGAGTAGAGTCCCACTATTCCAAACTAATTGGGACCGTCCACTGTTCGGTTTAGTGGGAATTCGGAATAGGCGGATTTCAAGAATAATATCAATGTATTGACTTGTTAAGGTGTAAATAAAGTGCGGTGACATCTGCTAGTGTCTGTTCTATACAGCGTTGATCGGCTCGGAGGAGGTGAACGCTCAAACTGAACTCATAACACACGCGGCAAATACGCTTGACCTCGCTCTATTAGTAATAGTGTAGGTTTACATCATCCAGGGCCATTTCCTTCTGTTGCTTTACGATTACGTTTTCTTCTAAAAAATGGAAGGAAAGGGATAGGTTGTTCGAACTGTCCGTTTTGTCAGCCCGCAGTCTGTCCGTTAGTACAGCATTATCTTGAAAAAAAGATCGAAAAAAACAAATTCCTTCGAGATAACGAAAACGAAGGTGAAAAACGGATGAAAGCAACTGGCAACTGGCAGTAACACTACCAGTGCCTAGCTGTTGTATCTAATCTTTCCTTCTTTCTGAAGGACCTGGTATCTGTTTCAACGGACGCGTGTCGCCATAGCATCCTTCCTGCAAAACGGATGGGAAACATGAAGGGAAAAACCAGCTTTCATTCCAATTTGACTTTAGGAGTTTTCACCAAGCTTAGGGTTTATGTAGGCCTAAGTCTCTATTCAATTTATTTGTTTAACAATAAATGTACGTTTTTTCACTAACGTGTTTTTAATTTCTCCTGTTTTTATGTTTAAACAAATCTTTATTATTTTTAACTCTGTTCAAAATAGGCGGAATTTTAGAATAGCAGGACTCTATTGTATTTGAAAAAGATTCAAGTTAAAAATAACCATTTTATTAAACATTTTGATCTTTATAAAAAACAGTTAACTTCAGAGTAATATTTACAAAATTTAAAAAGTTGTTTATACTTGAATTCAATTCATTTGCCATTTTAAAAAAAACCACTTTTTAAAACATTCACACAGCACTATAAAAAACTTGTAATGATACCAAAATTATATTTATACTATAAGCAGCAGTATAAACATCATATCAGGGATAATTTAAAAACCAACAATCGCTCCAATAAAAAGAAAAACACACATAACCTTCATATCCCATTCCAAAGATTAACATAAGATCATTCACCTTGTTTATAAAACCATACAGGTTTTAGTTTAGGCAAAACAAATGTAAAAGAAAAGACGATTGAAAAGGTTGAAGAGGGAAAAGAGGAAGCGTTGTTGGAGTAGAGAGGAAGAAGAAAAGGGAGTTAATTGTGAGACGGAGTTACTATCTTTGGATGGATGCAGTCCACTTTCCTTGGTACAGACACATTTAACATAAACTTATACCAAGATTTTAGAAGAAACAATACATTACACTACCTGCAAGTCAAACAGTATCCAGTATTACAAACAATCAAACCAAACACACTGGTAATATCACATTTAACATTATTATGAACTCCAGAAAATTTGGTGCGTCTGACTTTGCTTCTTCCAATACTTCACAGATCTTCAAGCTCTCTTTCAAATAGAAATCTCAAAAATTATCAACTGTACGAATATTCATTAACTTCTTCAATCACAAAATCTGACCAAAAGACTATCTTATTTTAATTGAACGTTTTAGCATAAGTTCAAAATTGTAATCATCTGTCAATCATTCCATAAGAATCACTCATCATTCATTAGGCCTAAGTATAGAAATAATAGTTAATTGCTACCATTGTTTTAGCGATTAAGAATTTTTATTGATTTGTTAGTTGACTTATAAAAATTATGCTACAAATGTGACGGATAGCTAGAAGACAAGTTATAAACATTGAACCCTGAGCTAATTAAAACACTCATGTGTACTAAATTTGTAATAAGTACAAGGTAATAAACCATTTGTAATCCCATCCCACAGCGTATCTCTGCTTATTTTTATAATCGACATTAAACATTTTAACTTAATTATAAACTGAACAAAACAAAGATGTTTAGGCCTACTTCTTTCCAGCTAACTGAATATCAGACGATTCAGCGCTAACCTGATTTTCCATTCGCTTATTTTACTCTTGAAAGTCTCACAACATCGAAAACCGCTATGAACACACAGTAGGCTTTGCTTGTTTGAATGGTGTAAGTTTCAAGAAAATTGAGGTACCGCTTTTAGTGCGCTTTCATAATAGGCAAAAATGAGAATCTGCAGCGTCTATAAATAGTTGGGAGGGTTAAGGTTATGATTAATCTAAAATATCTAAAAAGATATACAGTATTACCAGTCCCAGGCTGTCCTGCCAACAGCACTGTCCTCCCTGCTATTTTTCCTTCTTTCACCATATTAAGTACGACCCCTGCAGCTCTTCTAGCAGTGAGCTGTCCAACCATACCTTGTGATACCTAAGGTAAAAACATGAGAAAAATTGTTAAATAACATAACTACTGTATCCCAACAACTTTTATACAATATTATTATTTATACTTGCCTTAGCAACCCTTTTAGAAGTCTTATCGTTTACAGCTGTTTCACCTTTTCATTTCAAGCATCATCAGAAGGAATAGTACACAAAAAACATACTTTTCACAGTTACACTTATTAACAGATTAAAATGAAATTTAACACATAAACAAATAAACATAATAAATAAAAACATAAAACGACACTTGGTGAAACATTTAAAACACTTGTTGAATTTATTCGAGTCACAGTATGCGACTGTCATCAAGTCTACCATATCACAGACTGATATGGCTGCAAATACAACAATGTGTTTGTATAGCCGTGTATATATACACTAGTGGACCCGGCAATGCTTCGCTATTGCTTAATTTGAAACTTTGAAAGCCTGTAATTCGTATCCCGTGTAATTCAACATCCTGTAATTCCTATCCCGTGTAATTCAACATAAGCCTAATGATTGTTACACATAATTAATAAAACAACTGATTTGAATTAAAAGTTTAATACAATTATAGGTTAGGCCTTTAAAACCTATGAAATATAATAATTCAAACATCTAATATTACAATTTAACATTATATTATTGTTACACATTATAAATAAAACAGCTTATTTGGACCAAAGGTTTAACACAATTTTAGGTTAGGCCTATTATTATAAAATCAACACACTTTTTTTGAAAGAGTTTGGAATTATCACCATAGTAACCAGAATAACACATTAATAAATACGAATCAGCTGTTTCATCTTTTATATGGCTGCTTATGGGAGGGATGAATTTTCGCATTTTCTACCCTTTAAATTCAAAATTTTGCAAAATCCTTTCTTAGTACGCCTCTACATTATTGGACGGATGTACCTTCCAAATTTCAAGTCTCTAGCTTTAATAGAATCGGCTCTGCGTTGATCATCAGTCAGGACATTGCATTTTATATAAGAGATATAGATATGTGCATTGCTGTTAAATAGGGCATTCCCTAGTTTCTGGGAACTTCTTAAAATGTTTTCAAATCAAACAAAATAAAATGGTAAGCTGTTTTTTTTTTTTTTAAGAGACATGATCTTGAACCTTATTATTGAATCAAATTTACAATAGGCTACACATTCACACCATATTGCGTCAGGGATGCCAACCTACAAGTTCAAAAACGTTATAGAACCTAAAGTAATGTTAAATTCGATACTACCTATTTCAAATTACAATAGACGCTCTTTCAGCCGGCATTCTAACAACCGGCACGCTCTACTAAATGGCATCAGCCGAGCCACTCACGGTCGGTTTTTTCCGGTTATGTTCGGGCGCTCACAGGCCTTGACTGACATTTCCCGCCTGTGCCGTGGGCAGCGCACGCCGTTTTCTTTGTCATCCAGTGTTTGTATGCGTCTGACGCGATACTATACTATTGTACAGTGATGTAACTGTCAGTGATCATTTTAGTTACGTGTTTTCTACTTTAACCTTTAAATACATTTTTTTTTATTTTTAATGGCGAAAAACCTGGGTGGTTATCATCCCCACCTTTAAATACATTTCAAGCATATAAAGTACAGTTCAGTAAAATGTTTTCGAAGCCCAGTACAAGTTCTTCCAGTGCCAATGAGACCGCTAAGCGTAAACGTGTTGTACTCACAATCTAGCAAAAACTAGAGATAGCCTAACTAACCGTCTTGTAAAAGGTGAAAACAGAAATTTCACTATGCGAGATTTCAATATTGGTTCATCGACAATTACTTTATATTAAATTAAAGGAATGTTCAGCATTTTGTACTCTGTGTTGTTTTTCTTCATAACCTTGTCAATTGTCATGTCAAATATGCGTTTTGTTCATTTGGGTTTGTATAGAGTTAATTTTCTAAAGTGTATCCTCTTTAAAAACTAGATATGCTCGATTATCCGGCAAAATCGATTACCTGGCACAGCCGTGGTCCCAAACGTGCCGGTTAAAAGAGCGGCTACTGTACCTTACATTCAATTTAAACAGCCCACAATAGAAATTTAGTAAATATATAATTTAAACAAACTTGGATTTAGTTGTGAGATCATGTAAGAATATTAGGTTCAAACATTTTCAATCGTCGTTAGTGTTGACAAATCTACAAGTTCACTATCAACACTAACGTAAATTGAAAAATTTCAAACATGAATGTTATGCTAACTTCACACAAATATATTCAAACAATATAAAACCTTAAAAAATCCTACCCTAAACTAACTTAAACTCTCGTTTTCACGAGATATATCGATTAAAATATATATAATATGGATTCAGACTAATTCTTAGATTTTGCATCGCTTTCAAACGTTCATTTTGTATGGTAAATGTTCATAGTAATCTATAAATACTGTATTTGCAAGATTGTCGATCACTAATGTCATCAAATTGATTTGCTTTTCTATTATAAATGTATCATTTCAATTTCTGGTTTTTTGTAGTTTTTTTCCGGCCATTTACATTATTTAATTAGTAAATTGAGAGTTTACTATTAAGGCTGTCAGTTAAATCAATTGCAATGTGCTTAGGTTGGCAGCGCTACTTTTCTGCGAAGAAAACATTCATTTCCTCTATATTCACAGGGAGGCATATTACTTAATAATATAACTTTAAAATTGTATGTGCCTAGAGTGTATTAACACAAATAAAATATACTGTGACGACTCCATATTTACAGAAAATTAATTTTTATAAAAATGTGTAGGCCTATAGTTTATTGGATCTCAGAATCGAATAAATTACCTATATACCAATCCCACTTCCTTCTTTTTCAACTTTTGCTGCTCTTGTAGATCCTACTATACTAATACTAGCCTAATAATATTAAAATATATAACCTATATGTATAACAATGAGAATTGCCTTGGTCATACTAAAAGCAACTAACTTAATAGCAAATTTTAATTACCAGATTAAAATTACTTACATTTCTGGGTTCAAGACTGTCATCAAGACCAAGACCTCTGATGTGAGAATGTGCTCCAATTCTTTCAATCCTTGTAATCTCTCGAACTTCTTGCACCTTGGCAGCTGCTATGGACTGTGAAATGGAAAACAATATTTTTAGTGGCACCCATTGTTTACATAACTTACAGCGAGGCAGAATGGTATAGTGATTAAACACAGTCATCTAGTTAACGACAGTTAGAATCTCCAACACCGTTGTGTAGGATCAAGCCTAGTAGGCTACTGATGTTTAGTTTACTTGTAAAATAAGCTGCTCCCCCTCTTCAATACTCTAATTAGGAAGAAATTAAGATGCAAAAAAAAAGAAAAAAAAATACATTTAGGCTACCTACTAACCTAGACTACATAGAGACCTGCGGACACTAAACCGCATTTTAAAAGACATAAAAAGTGATAATTTTTATCTAACCCTATGCTAAAACTACCATTTAATCTCTTTGTTAGCAAAAATTTTGTATAATATGTTAACAATGTGGAAACATAATGTGACTAGATAGGATACTGTAAGATAGAATTTCAGGTTATTTTTTGTAATCCTTTCATCATTTTCGAATGCATAGTTAGCAACCTAACCTTTAAATCAGCTGTAGTGTTAATGTATACTTTCGCCCTCCACCACTCATTAAGTGAATGAATGAGTCTAGGTTAGTTAATTTTAACGAAGGGGGGGGGGTGCAGGTAATAATTTACGAGTGTTTAATTTCAACATGAGATATACCAAAAATTACTTATTTCTCTAATATTTTCTTTTAGCCTAACAACCTAACCTAGGCCTATAACAATGTTGTTATTTTTAAGTATCCAAATATAACCTCAAACCAAATGGTTTTTACGTTTACTTCTATGTTCTATACAACAAATTGTTTCCAAAATTATGAATCCATAAAATATTACTTTTAAAAATCATATTAAAAAAGAATTATTAATCACATGCTTACCGCCATTTTAAGTTTTGACTGAACCACAAACAAAATCCAAGCAATACCAAACCCAAATCAAATACTGTACTGTAGTTATTGTACAAGACACTGGACTGACTAGAGTATTAGAAACAGATGCTGGAGAGACGAAATTGCTTTATTATTAACCTTGATTCCATAATCAAAGTTATTAAGCATACTATAACAGCTAAATGATGGGTGTATATAGCTATATAATTCATTATTTTTGAACATATAATATAATCTTGACTGATGTTGTATTACCACATAAGCTAATATTTTTTTTAATTTTCTAAATTGAAATCAGTTTGTAAATCCAGATTTACTTAAGATGACAAACATAAGTTATTTCAATAGAATTGAAGTAGTTTCGGTCTATAATTTGAGATTCTGTTATTTTATATATTTCATAACAGCATATTATACAATTTAGTTTATCTCATTAGTCATGATCTGTTATCCTTGTACAAGAATGTAGGGTATATATAATATATAGTATAGTAGAGTAATAGTTCTAGTTCATTACCATGATAAGGCTTGTTATAAGATCGGTGTAGAGTGTAGATAACTTATCTAGAACGCTTTGCCTTTTTAAACATATCCGTAAAAGAAAGACAAATTTTCTAATTGGCTAATATTACGTTGGCTTCATTTAATTCAACCAATCACCAAGTAGTACAGTAATAATACCAGTACCCAGCACCAGACAAGGTCTCTAGAAAGGAAAGGTTACCTCATAGTCATGTAAACAAACTCAAACCCCTCGACCCGTTCCCTGTCCAGTGACGTCATCTATAGTATAAAAACACCGCGCTACCATGAAAGATGTATGTTTCGTCGTACAAATCACCTCATTTTTTTAAAAATAGATGTATTAAACTATTTTTGGGGTTGCAGTATTTTTAAATGATACTTAAGTTACACATTTCAACATTTGTAATTGTAAGAATATATCTTAACCTTCTCAAAAACATTATGTTTATGTCATTCATTTGCAATTTACAATAATAACAAAAGTATAATCATACAAATTTTAATTTATATTTTTACTGACTAAAATTTAAAATAAAAAGCTATCTTGGTAATACATTTTAAATCATATAACTAAAACGCAGTCATTAAAATTGTATTTAATATTTTTTACAGAATAAAAAAGAAAAAAAATGCAATCACGATAATACATTTTAATCTATATATATAAAAGCCAAAACCCACTGACTCACTCATCACGATTTCTCAAAAACTACCAAACAGATTTGAATGAAATTTGGTATGTAGCTTCCTCTAGGGCCATAGGTGCTCACTAAGAAACGGTTTGAAAAAAAATCGAAATTTTAGGGGGGTTTGGGGGGATCAAAGTTATTAAAAAATGACTTCTTCAAAACTATTGAACGGATTGGAATGAAATTTGGTATGTAGCTTCTTCTAATGCCATAGGTGATCACCAAGAAAGGGTTTGAAAAAATTTGAAATTTTAGGGGTGTTTGGGGGGATCAAAGTTATTAAAAAACGACTTCTTCAAAACTACCAAATGGATTGGAATGAAATTTGGTATGTAGCTTCCTCTAATGCCATAGGCGATCACCAAGAAAGG
>JAGFPH010005006.1:14081-32198 GCA_018207615.1 Philaenus spumarius | reverse complement strand
GAAGGATGACCAGATGATGGAGTTACGGCTCCGAAACATGTCGTCTTAAACTGAACGACAAGGAGTCACAAGACGGACTTAAGGTAAATAATTAGTATTAATTATTTGTGACTCGGACCAAAATCATGCAATGAAATGTAAGTCACAAAATTTGTTAAATAGTCTAGAAGATAACATTGCACTTTCTAACTATCAAATTTTGATCAATACAAACTAAAGGTTTATTTACAACTCAGGAAGGCGACTTAGTTCCTCCTATTTATTCAAAGCCAAATTGTCACATCATTCTACTTTTTTATCCTTTTGTTGCTCTCTTAAATTAAGCTTCTAACAACATTTTACATTACGTAATACCTTGTTTGAAAAAAATTCTAATTATCTGGTATGTTTGTTACAGGTTCTCTACCGTCATCGGCTCTGGCAACTTCAACATTTATAAAAATGTGTGATGAACTTTTTGATTCGTTTAATGGCAACTCTTACAATTTTGTAGGAGGTAAAAAGTTAAAAACTTTTCTCCGAGATGGGAGTGCCCACTTACAGTTTTGGACGAATGCATTACAAATTGTGGATAGCTGGCAATTCCAATTTGAAAAGGTAAAGGATGGAATATCTAAACAAGTAATTGTGAGGCCACCTTCACAGAATGGCTGGCTCATTACTATGAGAGCAGTCATGCTGTTGTGGACATACTTGAAAGATACTCTGTCCTTGGACTATTTATGTATTCGAAATCTGAATCAAGATCCTTTGGAGAATTTATTTGGTTCAATTCGTAACAACTGTGGGTCCAACTACAATCCCACAGTTGGCCAATTTGTAGGTAGTCTTAAGACCTGCATTATCAATGGTCTTGCATTTAATCTTATTGTTAAGAATGGTAATTGTGAAAATGATAATGCAGATATTTTGAGCACTCTTCAAAGTTTTCTTGGTTCAGATTGTTCCGATATGGAAGTGGGTGCTAATCCAGAAAATCCACTTACAATGGATGATGAAAATCACGGCCCTGCTGCTTGTAGCGCAGCACCAGACATACCAAGTGACATGGCCTTGATGTCAACATCCTATGTAAGTGGGTATATTGTACGGAGGCTGCTTGCTAAATACAATTGTGATGATTGTGGAGCTGGTCTCTGCTGTAAGCCTTCTGATGATTTCTATCATGCAGGAATTTCATTCAAGGAGTACAACGAAGAATACAATAGGCTAACTTATCCATCTGAAAAGTTTGTCTATTGTGTTACTCTTTGTGCAAACTTGGTTGACAAAATTCTTAATGAACGTGGTCATCAGAATGATTTATCCAAAATCATCAATGATTGTATTCGGCAAACAGTAACCTTTGAATGGTTCAAAGACTTCTGTGTAGTCCACTGGGAGGACGTTTACACCACCTTTATAGAATCTATTGTAAAACTATGTATTCCTTGGTGGTGTACACGCTCTAATAGACAGAGGATGTCTAAGGCTACGCAGAATAGAAAAAATAGAATTTTAAAACACTGCTAAATTAAATTATATATTTTCGGCCTAGTATTTAAATGTCTGTAGTATTGTATATATTTATATTTTGTAAGCATTCCTGATTGTATATATATTGTTAATATTGTATATACTGTAAATATTGTATATTGTCTTTTTATCCAGAAATGTCTGGATAAAAGCGCTTGAACTATTTTGTAATTAAGACTCATGGATACATTCAAGTGAAAGTACTGAGTCGTACAGAGTCTTGAGTGAAGAGCATCAATCGGTTTTGGTGATTTTGAGAGAAAGATATTTTTAATGCAATCAATATTTGTTCAGGTATATATTCATAACTTTACATAATAGTTGATTTCGCTCTTGCTTTTTTAAAAATATTTCTTCAGTGATTAACTGTAGGAGTACAGTGTATTATTTCTCTCCTCTTCTTTTTTTGGTTAATATTTAAACAAATCTTTTATATTCTTAAAGCATAGCTTTACCAATTTGTTTATTTCAATTCTTTTTTGTTTTATAAAAAAATAATCATAGCTTGACGCTTTGTTTTTTGCTTTTGTAAAAAAGCTTTTTTGAGAGGATTGTATATATATTGTAAATATTGTATATATTGTAAATATTGTATATACTGTAAATATTGTATATATTTTTTCTGATAAATAATATTCAAAGAATAATTAGTGACATATAAATTAAACATACAACTGAATCATTTTAGTAACGTAATACAAACCAACTCCTAATTATGTTTAATTTTTTTCAACATTTCGTTTCCATGTTTTGGGATGGTGCAAACTTTTCCTTGCATTTTCTGAAGATAGAGTTATGATTTGTTGCTTCATTGCAATGCATAAAGTAAGATCAAATTAAGTTTAAAAAGAAAATATTAAGATTCAAAACAATGTATTCACAATAAACCTCACATGTGTGTAGCAAAAAAACCGCCATGACACTTTCACAGGTCAAATGACCTATTTTGAGCAATTCCATTGGTATATAACGGAGATGGCCACTTTTGAAACAAACCTCTGCTGTACTTGTCCGTTTTTGAAACTAATTTTATATTAAATCGTTAAAAATAACACGTTTCTGAAACAAATAAATATCTCCAATGAAAAGAGCAAAAAAAATATTTGAAACAGGTGATACTTCAATTTTGTCCAGGAACACAATTGTCCGTCTTTGATCCCATGCTACTCATTTAACAAAATATCAATTCATTTAAAATATACTAAAAAACAAATGGTATTTAATCGATAGATCGTAACCATTATGTCAACTGTTTTTAACAGTTTGTTGAAAAACATTTGAAGTACCTATGTAATTACTTTTATTATAAACAATTATTCAAGCTTAAATGTCTAGATTGATAAAATTTGTCTATATTTTAACATTTGCATTTAGTTATACATCCAATAATTTTGAATGATAATGTATATGTGAACTTGAGGGTTTATACTTAAGAGTAAACTGAAGATGATTGGTAATTGTAAACCTTTCAAGATAATTTTATGTGAATGTTATTGATTATATATCTAGGTGATATAATGTTTTAATAAATTTGTCTTATCTAAAAAATGTTATTATTTGTTTATTATCCTTCTAGTGCTTTCTTTAATGGCAACAAAAATAATGCATTCCCTTTTATTTTTATAAAGAAAAATTATGATTAAAAATGTCTAAAACCATTAGACCTATTAATTAAAACCATTGTGCATCCACTTAATTAATTTGAGTGTACATTTTAACAAATAAGATTTCTTTATCTACAAGTGGTCAAATATATTTCAATAATACTTTTACCAAAGCTATTTTCAAATAATAATATGTTAATTTATAAGTGTTATAAATTTAAATAAATATTACATTATTTTAATTTTTACAGCCTAATATTAAGTGATTACTTTTGAAATTAAGTATTTTTCTTAGATTACTACTGTGTTTTAAATTATAGACAAATGTATTATTAAATGACACTTATTCTATTCATTTAATAAACTTTTGTTTAACAAAATAAATTTCACAGTTAGTAGCCAAAGAATAATGCTTAAATATGCAAAAGTAATGATTTAATAGTAGGCCTATAAATTATAATTATATACTACAATACCGGTTAAAATAGATACAACGTACTACGTTTAGTAAAACTTTGTTTGTTAGTCCACTACATTTCCACCAGAAGCGCTGAAGATAGTTTCAACTTATAACATTGAGTTGCCTATCTCCTCTTGGTAATATTATCTCTGATTCATTCCAAGCAGTGAAAAATATCTGCGCATGCGTAGTTCAGCAAAGTAACTCGATCCAACCAATGACAAGAAAGATAATATAATTATAAGCCACTGCTTACAAAATAATATTGTCCATTTCCGTTGTCTTTGTGCATTTCACTGATTTCACACCATCGCGATCACGCCATGACCATTAGACCATTTTGTAACAATAAGATGGCGGCGTTCTTGACTCGAGGTTGTTAGCGGTAGCGTCTTATTTTGTTATGAAAGTTTACAGCTCTTAATAACTGCCTTCTTCTTATCTAACGTGATTTTTAATTACGGTTGACATCACTTAACGACCTAAATTACGTGCGTTAGCTGTTGTATTAAGTAGGTAAGTGTTTAAACATAAACATGTATTACGCATTAGAAGAAATCGTGAATATAGGCCTCTTATTTCTTAGGCTTCATCTGTACAGTAATAATTATTATTCTTTCTCTTTATGGTATTTGTGTTTGGTACATTTTTGCTTTATTTAATATAAACCAGTGCGAGTGTCAAGTTATTTATAACTGAAGTGATAGTTTCTTACTTAAATTAGGCTATCTACTTCAAAAATGCCGGGAAATTTCATTGGCTACCTGTTGAGAAAGGTTAAGGGTCGGCTTTAGCTGTCCGCCATGTTTGCTGACACTCCATAACACCAATGTTAAATTAAAATCCAAATTTTTCCTTTATTTTTTATCGGATAGGCCTAATTATTATGAAGGATATATGCCATTTTAAAGCTATGGCCAATATGCATGCAAATGGCTTTTTCAAAACTAAAAAAATGATTTTGTTTAATATTTAGGCCTATTAACAATTTAAAACATCTATTTTTAATATTTTTTTATGTTATCACTATTAATTATAGCGAAAAATTACCAAGCCATTTGGATGAAGAATCTTGTCCCCAAGAGTTTGGTATTTAAAAAAAACGCTATTTGAACAATTGCAGGTTTTAAATGGATTTAGGCCTAGGCTGAGCAATGTCCGTGTAACCTGCCGCCGCTATAGGGTGATTTTAAATATTTTTACGTTGTAGCCTAACTATTAATTATAGCGAAAAATTACCAAGCCATTCGGATGTAGAATTTTGTCCCCAAGAGTTTGGTATTTAACCCTATAAGCGTCAGGCCAATTACTGCTAGATATACCTCTAAGCTTCAGGCACTTTTTCACTGCTTGAACACATTATCACTTAAACATCTATAAAATGTATCCTATTCATGTAAAGTGTACACTATTATACATTTTATTGTTCAGGAAATTATGAAGAACATTTCGGAGTAGATAAAATAATTTTAAATATTTTTCTCTAACTTATTTTGCGTTTTGAACGGAAAACAAATTAAATTGGTAAACAAAAGTTTCAAATGTAGGGCTCTTGGAAAAATAGGGGAAAAAATTAAATTATAAATCCAAAACATAAAAAATGTAGAAAAAACATTTCTTTACATAAAACAATTCAAAAAAATTACTTTCTAAAAAAAACAATGTTTTGGGGTAAAATAACAAAAATGAGCAATTTGCAAAAAATTACCTGTACATATTAAAAACTCTATATAATGTAGCCTATTCAAGTAAAGTGTATACTATTATATATATTTTCTTGTTTAGACAAGTATGGTTAGCATTGCTATACAAAATACATATTTTTTAAAAATTTTCTGTAACTTTTTGCTTTGCAAACGGTAAAATAAAAAAAATTTTAAACCAAATTTTCAAAAGTAAAGGTTTAGGAAAAATAATAAAAATTATTTAATTATAAATACAAAATATGCAGGTCTCTATCTATGCAATGACATAACTAACTTGTTTGTCAGACAATATTTAGTCTATGATAAGGTAAGAGAAAAACTCCGTTTATTTTTGCTGTCACGAGACAGACTAACGCTTTTGTCATGTTTTTAAAATTTTGTGTATTTTTTGCGAGATAGTTATAAGACATAGTGTAATAAACAATATACCAAATTATTCGTCAGAATGTCCTGAGTACAATGATATATAATATGATATACTTACTATTATTTTTGATGCACCCATTTTGATTCAAACGCATCAACGAGAATTCTCGTTGCCTGACACTCGGATGACGGTATGTAGCCGAACGCAATCGACGAGAATTCTCGTTGCCTGACGCTTATAGGGTTAAAAAAAAAAACGCTATTTGAACAATTGCGGGATTTAAATGGATTTAGGATGAGCAATGTCCGCATAACCTACCGCCGCTACGCTGGAGTCGCAGGTTGCTTTCTGTTTTACTAGAGCCAACCCCTAATGTATTGTAGGCTTAGGCCTAGTGTGTAAACAATATTTCAAATTTCTGACTAAGCATTATAGGCTATTCAGTGGTAATAGACATAAATTTAATATTTTAACATTTAATTATGGAAGGACAGCGGCATAAATTTACTATAGGACCCTTGGCGACTGCTGATATTTTTGCAGATGACCTTGTTTTACATTCTACTGTTAAATACAGGGGCACAAGTTAACTATTCGACCCTAGGCTAACCTATGGCAACAGAAATGCAAGAATAATATTTTTTTTAAATAGCATAAAGGTTCTAACCTACAGTAGGGCCTATTTAGTCACAGGATGTTTAGGGAAAGTACCTGTATTCAACATACATAGGGCCTACATACTGTGACTAAAGATTATAAGTTAGAATTTCAGGCTAATTTTTTTTAATTGCATTTCGGTTTGAGTAGGGTCCCATAGTAAATTCATGCCATGGACTTAATTGTAAGATACTGTGATATCATTGTCCTGGGATATTGGGATCAATTGTAAGTTTAGTGTCACAAATAGAACCTAAAATACTCAAATATAGTCCATTGAATTCTGAAGAATTGTCTTGAAGGAGAAAAAAATAAGGTCATTCACTAAAATACAAGACTTTTAGTAAAATTTTCTTCTTATTAACTTGTAGCCTATCTCAAGAGATGATTTTATAGTTCTTTAAAGAATTCTTAATTACTTCTGGAAAAAAAATACTTAATGACAACCGGCTGATATATTTGCAAATGTTAACTTTTTAGGAAACAGTACCATAGTTCAGTGTAAGCTCATAGTACTATTTAATGTTTAATGCGGATAAACATAGCTTAGCCAGTGTAAGCACATTGTACTCTTGAATGTTCAATTCTGGTAAACATAGCGTACCTTAACTAAAGAATGTAAGTTAGAACTTGAGGCTATATTTTGAATGCAATAGGCTACATACAGTGAAGTGTCCTAATGTAAACTTCAGCCTTCTACTTCTTCAAATTGTAAGTTTATCATCTATGTAATAGCCTGCGACCAAACCTTGTATAATATACCAGTATATTGATTGGAAATAACGGCTAGGCCTATATCTAATGTTTAAACAAAATTTAGTAGGCTAATATTAGGCTATATTTAATCTGAAAGTAATATAGTAGGCCTAAGTGATAGTAATTAGGCCTACACTAGCTAACAAGACATACTATAGGCTATAACACATCTAGCTTTTAAAACTGTTATTAAAATATTACGGTACTTGTGTTGTTATTAATATTGCCTTTTTCTAGTCTTTATAAATCTTTACTTATTTTAATTAGGTTGCAACAATATTTTTTTTTGTATTTATGTTCAAAATTAATTAGTAATCAATAATTTAAGTATAGGATATACTGCTAGCCTAATTTGTAGGATGCTGACAATAGTTGAGTTGCTAAAAAAGATCAAAAATTAAACTAAAAATTACATTTCTAGGCTATATCAGACTTGAAGTAGATACATCCAATTAATTATAGTGATCATATATTGCCATGTATTATTTAGTGAAACTTGGTCAAGAAATATTTCCAGGTTTTTAGTTTATAATATTTTTATTTACAGAAGACTTTGGACAACTCTGAAGTAAATAGGCCTACTAAAGACATGATGATAAGATGTTAGCTAATTTGCAGCTCTGGGTAGAATCAAATGACAACACTGTTGAGGAAAGTTCGGACTCAGTAGTGGGTATGTTGTAGTAATTCAGGATTAATTAATTATATTACATTTACATTATTTAGACACAAATTATACATAAATTTACAATTTACAGCAGTTGTACCCCCTTTCCAAGATTTAGTTTTGAGTTTCATTTAGGCTAACTTCAAATCAAAAACTTAATAAATAAGGTAATAGTCTACTATGTAAGATGTATTTGGTTTTTGGGCTTACCATGTAAGATTTATTGATTTTATGAGACTTTACCATATGAGATTATCTGAATTTCCATCACATAATGTGCCTGACATTTGTAAAATGATTTTAAGGTTATGCTTCAAGTAATGGGGGCTTCCACCAGATTCGACTCAGGAATCAAATATTTGCTTGGCAAGTGGGCTAACTACAAATGAAACTGGATTGAAATAATTAAAGAGCATAAGTTAAGATATTGATTGTTATATATTATTTAAATTTTCAAATAATTTCTACAGTGTAGGCTAACTTAAATATTAGTTCAATATGATGCAAATTATAAAACAATTAAGAGTTGAAATTTGAGTTGGCCATTCTCAATTAAAACTTAATTAACAGAACAAATTTATAATATTAATTCCTTAACAGCTAACAGAAAATAAAACAACTATTCTAAATACCAACACTATTAATTTTATCTTGAATCTACTTGTTTCTAACAGTGATATCTAAATGATTAAAACATTAATACATTTGTAATTTTACTCATTTTTAATATGTTTAAAATCTATAAAAACATAGTGAATTTTAATTGATTAGTAACGCTTTTAAACTGTACTATTGAAAAATAAATCACCATGTGGTTTCTCAGCTAGATTACTTACAGAATCTACCTACCGTAATGACATTCGAACCGATTCTAATTGCTTTTGAGGTGCTTTGATTAAACCCTCTATCAGCTAATTCTTATTGAAAATCCCCATGAAGGTTTCTTTTAGACAGACCCTGTTTCTCTCTCCAAATCTCCCACGTCCTCTTTATTTCACGGATTTTTTTTATTCTTCTTTGATTGGATAATTTTAAATTTTGATCTGATTGGCTTTACAGTTTAACATATTTTGCAGTATTTTTTGGGTAACTGCATAAAATAGAATAACGCATAGCTGTGTATTAAGTAATTCAAGCTGGACCATCCGTTATAACTTCCTGTTGAAATAATATCTGTCGCAGCTATCTGACTTATCCGAATTAAATCGATCTCTACTAAGATTTATTTATGTATTTTTTTAATTTTTTAAAATTATTATTAATAATTTTCTTAGAAAGTTCTTATTGGTTGCTGGTGTTTACCAACAACCATGACAACTATTACTGGGTCAACAAACTTATTTATGTTTACACTTTTGAAACATACTGTGACTAAAGACTAACAAATAACTAAATGTCGGAAACCTTGTAGATAAGCTCGCCGAGCGATAAGAAAGTTCTAAATCCAGCTTAAAGAGTTGTTCAATCAAATCTTATACTACTGGCAATGGCGCCTTGTTTTACAGTGAATACATTGCGAGGTACGGCAATGTAAAACAACATTTTATTGGGCACCTTGCAGGGTTTGTTTAAAAAAAAAATTTGGACTACAAGGAAAGGCTACATTATGTTTTTCATGCTATCATTGACAAAATCAAAAGTGTCTTCAAGACTCGTCTCGTGGGTTCTTATATTTTGCCTTGTCCAAAAAGTGCTCGTTCTTATATTTTGCCTAAAGAGGGTTTCACTTGAAAAAATGTTAATGCTTATAGTCACAGACTGCTATACTTATAAATATATACTTTAATTTGTGGGATGCCGACAGTAGCTAATTTGCTAAAACAAAATAACTAAAAGATAACCAAAGAGCAACATATTTTGATATCAGATTTGTAGTAGATAACCTGTTATACAGAGCATATGCTGACTTGTATTATTTAGTGAAACTTACTTAAGAAATATTTCCAGGCCTACAGAAAGCTTATCTTAATTTTATTTACAGAATGACAACTCTGGAATAAATACCGAAGACATGATGATTGATACGAGTTAGCAGCTTAACTGTCAACTGACGCGGCTGTTGAGGGAAGTTCAGGCTCAGTAGCAGGTGTGTTGTTTGTAGTAAATAATGCTGGATTAATTAATGATACATTTAGATACTATTTGTAAACTTATTTATTATTAAACCAAGGTGGTTCTGCCATCTTAGCCCAACCTGGTCATAGTTAGACCAATACATAGATTTTGTTTAAAATTTATACTATTGACCCAAAGACACTTGGTTGAACTCTGTACGATATTTAGTAAATACTACAACATTTTATTGAGTCTTACCGACTATGATTTCGACAGCGACAGCATTGATTAGGCAGCTCGACACACTAAGGAAAATGTAGAAAACGGGGATATAATTTTCTATCAAACAAAAGTAAAAGTGCACAGAGACCTGGTCATGCAATTTTTTTCAGTAGGGGTGAGTCTAATAATCTAACATTTCCAATGAATTTAATTTCCTACTTTTTTTATTGATATGGAGAATCTTAAAATTCACATTGTTCCAAAAATATGACACTGCATAAGTTTTTAAAACGATTAGAAAAACTAGAGTCAATATGATCCGACCGCCAACTTCATTCGTGTTCACTTAACCCTAGAACAGGCATGGTTAAAGCTAAAATTGGCCAGCCTGTTTTTAGTGTTTTGCAAGCATATTTTTAAAAATTCGCCAAAAATAGTAAATGAACCCTAATCCAAAAGTGTTCAATATCTTTTTTGTAGATGAAACTTCAAAGAATTCAAATATGCCACTAAAAATTAGTTTATTTTGAAATAGTAAAAGTTATTAGCTCAAGAAACAAAAAAATGTTCAGTAACGAAAGGAAAAAGTTCAACTTTAGGCCTACATAACAAGTAGTAAACATTTTTTGTATTTTTTTCGTAAGCGTAAAAAAGTTTTGTAATTTAGTTCTAAATATAACTGTATATAAAAACATTTATCAATTTCAAATTTTTTATTTTGAAAAAAACAGTTTTTATGTTTCAAGTACACTACTGGTAACAAACCTAGGCCTAGATTGAAACGTCATTTACAAATATATGCTTTGACCAAAAATGAAATATTATTATAACAAAGTGTAGAGGATAAATCAAAGAAAAGAACGGTATACTTGTCTTTCCTTAGTTCACAAAAGTGTTTGAGTTATATTTATTTGAATAACAAAATGACATCAATCTAATGACATTTTGCCGTCGCTAAAGGTCGGGCAATAAGCGTGCATTGGATAACGTGGGAACAAGATAGAGCGGACGGTCACACCAGACCGCTCTGATTATAAACTTTTCACTGCTGTCTAGACAAATAAAAAACTGGTTATTTCCAGTTTTCTTCCCACCGTTAGAAAGATCAAACTGTTATCTACAAAATGGTGTAAAGAAATCTGTCAAAACTAGGGATGTGTCGATACCAGATTTTTCGATTCTCGATACCGATACCGATACTTTGAAAAATCGATTCTCGATTCCCGATACCGATACCTAAAAAAAAAAAAAAAACTGCGAAAATAAATAAATAAAATGACGAATGTCCGCAAAGAATACGACGTCCGAATATTATTAGCGCTAATTTTAAAAAACGCCGGCGTTAAAAATAATTTAAGTACCACAGTAAATGCCCGCAAAAAATCGATGCCCGAATATAATTAGTACCAATTTTATGAACTACCATTGGTGAAATGTTATTAAAAATAAAATGACGAATGTCCGCAAAAGAATACGACGTCCGAATATTATTAGCTCTAATTTTATAAAACGCGGCATCCAAACGCAATTTAATATACAACAGCGTATGTCCGCGAAAAAACCTACTCCCGAAAACAATCTAATGTCCGCATAATACAATAATTAACCTACTCCAATGAAAAACACGTGAGAGTTTCAGTAACGAAATAGCAGAATGCGTTGCAATTTAAAATAAAACAAGTTTTTAATTATTCGGAATAATATTTTTTACGACTGACTAGGATTGCGTTACTCGGAATATCATATGTTTTGTTTCTGTTACGTTGTTGTTTATAAGTTCAGAAATAATCGGAACTTCAATCATCGAAATTTGATTCGATGGCGTCCGTTTAGTCCCGCCGAAGTCTGAACAACTTGTTAGAACAAAGTACTGTAATATCAAGTTAATAACGCTGTGTGTAAATACTTACAGTATTCAGTTTTAGTTTAGTGTTTTATTCATTTTTTTTATTAAATTTAAATATTGCGTCGATTTGTTCGGGTAATTAAATTGTGCAAGCCTACTCACTTACGAAGGGCTGCCAAACGCTCGGCTGACTCAACAGCCGCCGCTGTTCCGTTGAGCGCCCAAACTTCCTGAAGTCTACAACTCGGCTGATTATGCGAGTAAAAACCTTTAAATTCAGAATTACGTGCACGACGTGCAGTACTGTAATGTACTTATTTATTTACAGTACATTTCCGCTTTCGGATAATCGACACTATACTGAATTAACATATTAATTTGATTAAGTTTAGTTAGTTGAGGATATGTGGAAACTTAACCGGAGTAGGCTAGTCTTTTCAGCAATGACATCGAAGTGTGGCAATATTTTATAATAGACGTTTAAAGTGATGGACTTTTGTCTGTAATTTAACTTAGCTCAATACTTGTATTTAATTAGCTGTACATAACATACTTAATCATTTCAGTTTTCAAATTAAATCTTATACTTTACTCTTAAATTATTGTTAAATTCCTTGAATAATAAATAGAACCGATTTGACTCTAGAACCGGGAACCAAAAAAAAATGGAACCGACCCATCTCTAAATAAAAAGTAAAACAAAGGAATTCCGTCGGGACTCCCATAAAAATCATAAATCACGGGTAACGTAAGTCCCAACAAGTTTTACCCGACTTCAAACAAATAAAATTATTACTTTAAAGTTTAAATACTTTTGTTACCGATCTATAAAATGTGTTATTTTTCTTCACAATAGACACCCTAATTCTTAGACACGATAACAAACGAATCCATAAGTGTTTGACCTTGAGAATACTCTAGACTTCTTGTGTACAAATAACAGCCTACGCATGAATAAAAATAAAACAAGAAGCGTTTACTTATGAAAGGAAACAATTGCCTAAAACATTTTACTTGGGAAAATCTCCACTTACATAAAATTAATAATGTTTTACATTTTCCCTACTGATATTTATTGTAAAATGCTGAATTGAGTTAAAATACAGAGAATGCGATTGCAAATACCGGAGATTACATTCACGGAGTCTATACGAGAACGGGCAGTTCTGACAACTGAGTATCTCGTGGTATCGGTAATCGGTATCGAGTTTCGGCTATCGATTCTCGATACCGATACCAAAGCTAAAGTATCGGTGGTATCGAGAATCGGTATCGAGAATCGACCCATCCCTAGTCAAAACATAAGCCACTGCCTTCCCAATATCGATCGACAAATGGCCTGTTTATTGGTTGAGAGACTGTCCAATCGCAAGGGTTTACAGTACCTCTTGAATTAAATAGTAATTTTACAGTTACATCTGATTGGAAGACACCAACAGAAAGATAAAATCATGACGAATCCAATGGTATCGTTATAATTGCCAAATAAATATTAGTGTAGGCGGTCTTAAATGTCTAAGAAGTGGGAAATAACAGTACAATTGTATGGAGATTCGCGCACAGAATGAGCTGTAGGCCGATGTGCATATTTTAAAACGATGATTACGTATGTAAATATACGTTTTACGAAAAAGTTGTAAGTACAAAAATTAAAGTTTAATTCATTTCCTTTCCAATGGTGCCAGTTTTATTACGATTGGATAATTTTAAGTGGGTTAAATTAGCGATTATGCAAATATATGCAAATTTTTGCAAATGTGTCAAGTTGTTGCGTTCTGCGCCTGAGAGAAGGCCATGCATGGCCTTCTGCCAGTTCCAGAGTTAACCTATATTTAAAACTGAGACCTGTTTGGCCTACATAAGCTGCATTACAAATGTTACATGTCAGTTTATAAACTTCACTTTTTTTGGCTTGTTATCTATTTTATTATAGTTTACACCCCCAAAGCAGAACAACGAGCGACGGTGCGACATTGTCGCAGAACGAAAATGAGGGCTGCAGAAAGATATCGTATATAGAATAAAAGTTTTTTGCAGGTCATAAACTAGGGATGGGTCGATTGTCGATACTACCGATACTTTATATCGAGAGATACTCAATTTATATCATTGTCGGTCTTGCTAGTTCTCCGTATTTTTAATGTAATCTGCGCTATTTGCAGTCACATTCTCGGTATTTAATCCCAATTCAGCATTTAACAATAAATATCAGTAGGAAAACTGTAAAACTTTCTTAGTTTGTTGTATGTAGACATTTTCCCAAGTAAAATGATGAGGCAATTGTTTTGTTTTATTTATATTCATACGGATTAGTTATTTGTACACAGGAAGGTAAAGTAGGTTCAAGGTCAACCACTTACGGATTCGTTTCTTATCGTGTCTATTTATAGAAATAGGGTGTCTACTGTGACGAAATGTTATACATTTAATAGATCGGTAAACAAAAGTATTTAAAGTATAATAATTTTTTTTTTTAGGAAGTGTAAAACATTTTGGATATTTTCGGGATTTACGTTACCCGTTATTTGTTTTTTGTTGGAGTCCCGATGAAGTGCCTTTGCTTTACTTGCTATTTATTCCCGCAAATAGCGACATTTAATTTCCACTTTGTCCGAATTTTACAAGTGTCATCTAAATAACATTTTCGCGGACTTTACCCATTGTAATTAAATTAAGTTTTAACACCGGTATTTCATAGAAACAAGAACAAATTATTGTTCATGGGAGTAGGTTTTTTTATGGACATAGGCCTACGCTGTTGTATATTAAATTGTGTTTTAATGCCGACGTTTTATAAAATTAGCGCTAATAATATTCGGATGTTGTATTCTTTTGTAAAAATTTGTCGTTGTATTTCAACAATGGTAGTTCATAAAGTTGACACAAATTGTATACGGGCATCGATTTTTTTCACGGCCATACGCTGAGATTGTATTTAT
Source organism: Philaenus spumarius (assembly GCA_018207615.1). Lineage (NCBI taxonomy): Eukaryota > Metazoa > Arthropoda > Insecta > Hemiptera > Aphrophoridae > Philaenus > Philaenus spumarius. Next base: position 17,404 of record JAGFPH010005006.1, on the reverse strand, counting down.
TACAAATAATTAGGCCTAGTTGAGTTACTGGTTGCTTTTTGTTCATAGGTATCGGTATCGAGAATTGAAAAATTTGGTATAGACCCATCCCTACCATAAACGAAAATTTTAACTCGATCTTCACGACTAGTACAACTATTACTATTTTATCTTCTCTGTACGAGACATAAATACTTATCATTGTACACTAGTCGGTCTGTTTCTCTAGTCGTTCCATTTCAAATGACATTCTGACTATCATTATACCTGCGGTTTTTAATCGACTAGTCCTTCCGTAGCAACCGACTAATCGATTACATAAGGGACTAGTCGAATAAACAACTAGTTTAACTTGTCCATTAGTCAATCAAGATGTGGATTGCTATTGATGCGTGGAGCGTGATTTGAAAAATATTGAGATGGGGGACTGTCATTACCAATGTAATGATTAAAAGCTCTGCTGCCAGCGATTTATCATATGAAGAGATTGGCACTACAGAAATGTTAGCTTACATTATGACTAATGGACCTCTTGCTGATGGTTACAAAGGAAACAGACAATTTTTGAAACTTGCCCTATGTCAGAAATACTGGACTCGGTACTACAACCATTTCAAATCAAACTCAAAAAATAAATTAATGTTCCAAGCAGTAACATCCAAAGATGTAAGGAGAATCCACGAAAATTTTAATGAATCCTTGCCATGTTTCAAAATATAAGAAAATGTAAAATAAAATTAATGATTAAAGAAGTTTTAAGGTATATCTATAATTTTATAGAAATTAAAATAATTACTTAGTTAAATAAACACAAAGAATTTATCATTTGTGAATTGCTTACTTATTCACTTATAAAACCTCTATGATTAAATTTATTACTAAAACGCCCGCACTCGCAGAAAGTTTTTCGTCTTGGCACTGACCGTTGCAGAAAGATAAAACATATTCTGCTTTGGGGGTTTACACAATTTTTCCCTAAATAGTGTTTACAATAAAAGGCAGGTTTACAGTTATTTTTCTTTTCTAATACTTTCCCAACCGCATAGGTAACCTTTCCAGTGTAGTTGATTCTATGCCAATTTGGCGCGGGTTTACTAGAATCATCTGCCTTGTTTTTTTTTTTTATTAAATTTTTATAATTTTTCAATAATGTTAACATCATATCCATTAGTTATAGTAATTTGTTTAATAAAAATGAATTCTTTACAAAAGTCTCCGTTAGTTATAGTAATTTGTTTAATACAAATTAATTCTTTATAAAAGTTGTTATTAGACATAGGAATGTTAACCCTACAACTGTCAGACTGCTCAATTTGAGCACTTGTGGGGTGTGGCACTTGGCCTAGGTCTACTTTGACAACTCTACTTGCATTGAATATTTCACCCACTAAAAATAATCCAGTCGCAATAAAACAAAAACCGTTGGGAAGGAAATGATTTAAACTTTAACTTTTATATTTAGGCCTACACATTTTTTCTAAAATGTATATTTACATATGTGTAATCATTGTTTTAAAATTGTAGTTTTCTTACTTACTTTACTTTGTCACTTTTCTAAAGCTCAATACCGCTCGACATAGGAAATATTTTGACAATATAAAGATACCATTGGATTCGTCAAGATTTTAACTTTCTAAAACTGCCTACCAATCAGACGTCACTCCTATAGTTTCGAAAATATAAAAGTTTCTGTAAACCCTTGCAATTGGACAGTTTTCAACCAATGAAACAGCACATTTTGCATTCGAGATATCGCTTACAATTGGTTGTATTTCTATTGATATCTTGATATCATTTTGTAGGGAAGACTTCGATATTTCGTTTGGTGTAAAGTTAACTAGATTTTACTGGTTAGATGTTATTCGAACAGCAGTGGGAAATACAGACTTTAGTAGAATTCAAACCAGCGCTTGAAATTGCAAAACAAGTCTGTTTCCCATGCTGTTCCAACGGTAATTTTGTATTCCCTTTATCCGCACGAACTTTTGACAGTTTATTCTAATTTTGTGGAACAAGTAATACAATGTGAAATAGTTTACAAAATGAGAATTTTCAAGTATGCGGATAAATTCTATGATTTATTCTCTACACTTTGTTATAACGATCTGTCACTTTTGGGCAAAGGGTATATTCATAAATTACTATTTAAACTAGACCTACACCTGATTCCACGTTCACCGTGCAGTGCAGAGCGCCCATAAGCCATGTTATCTGTACGACTGTCTCAGCGATAATAGCCAACTAAAAAACATAAACTCCCATGCTACGCTCGGTCAGTTGACGCAACCCGCATGACAATAAACGTGATGTTCGCTGTAATGGTAGTAGCATGTCTATTCTCCCGTAAGACCTGTACTGCACGGTGAACGTGGAATCGAGTGTAGGTTTGTTAGCAATCTTGTAGTAGAAACATAAAAACTGGTGTTTCCAAAATAAGAAATTTGAAATTGATAAATATATATATTTTTCTACAGTTCTATTTAGAACTAAATTACAAAACTTTTGTACATTTTGAAAAATTACAAAAATGTTTACTACTTTTTATGTCAGGCCTAAAGTTGAACTTTTTCCTTTCGTTACTGAACATTTTTTCTTTCTTGAGCTAATAATTTTTTATAAATTTTACATCAATCAATTTTTACTGGCATATATGTATTCTTTGAACCTTTCTTTACAAAAAAGCTATGGAACACTTTTGGATTGGTTTATAATTACTATATTTGGCGAATTTTTGAAAATATGCTTGCACACGCACCGACAAAAAATTAACATGGACAGTTGTAGGGTTAATTTGTGACTACTGAAAAAAAGGATGTTGTGATGTCGAATCTATACTGTCAGTAAACATAGGTTTTCTAAAAATATTGGAACTATGATTACCGTTTTCAATTTTTATAGTAAGGTCTAGAAAATTTATTTGTATTTGTAACCCTATTTCCATAGTGAATTGTATTGCCTTATTAATAATAGAATTTAAATAATTTAACAGTAACGGCAGTCTGAAGCTTTAAACAAACATAAGACAAATTCTACATATCCATACCAATACTTAATGTTAGTCTGAAATGGATGATTGCTGTCAAAGAATGTTGATTCAAATTCATCCTTAAAAATATCATCATCTAGAAAAAAAGGGAGATCCCATTGCCATACCATCGACTTGAACCAAGACCTTGTTTTGAAATAATTTTATCAAGACGTATTTTAATTACATTCGTCAACTCTATAGATGTACAATAGTTTGATCCAATAATGTTTCTACGCTTTACAAACTGTCTTTGACTTGTGAATAAACTGTGTAACTTATGGTTACAAAAAATAAAATAAAAATGTTAAGTTATACT
>JAGFPH010005006.1:1632-13196 GCA_018207615.1 Philaenus spumarius | reverse complement strand
CCTGCTTATAATCGAGCTTTAGCTCGGTCTCCTGGTACTTTGTATTAAGTTTGAGTATTCCGTAGTCGGTTTTACTACAGCAAAATAGGCTACAAATGCGCATTACAAAGATTGTAACAAACCTATAACATATGTTTTCGTGTTAGATATTATTAATCTTTGTTTAAATTTTGTTTGGACATTTCACAATAATATCAGCTGACTATAAACCTAAACCATCTCAAGTGCTGCCAGGGGCAAACACTAGCTAATCTTGAAGTCAAGTATTATACATACAGAGTAAAAACATATCTAAACAGCTGAAGAACTTTTGAATGAGGGAAGATAATAAAAATTGTAAATATAAGGACCAAAGGAGACACCTTTCAACATATAGGATACGATTCTATCCAGGGCTGTCGCTGGGAGGGGGCAAGTGGGTCAGCTGCCCCGAAGGCCACGAGCTGCCGATATAAATTTTGTAGTGCCGTCCGGGCGTAAAGTTCACTTGACATGCTTTTATTCAATCTCTATTTTGAATGTCATTTTATTTTAAAATTTAATTTTCATGTGATACAATGTTATACACCTTTTAAGTTCTTTTTGCATTTAGGCCTACCAAATAATTAAGAAATTATAAAAAAAAAATATTTTTTTTTACTGTTTCTATTCTTATTTAAAAAACATTCATGTCTACTAGTCTATATAAATAGTTTCATATCCTATCCCGAAAATAGGTGTTTTGGGGGGAAACTCAATATGTTTAAATAGGAAACCCCCCCCCCCCCCTGTAACTTCTTATTTTAAAGGTATTGGCAAGCAAAAAAACTAAGAAAAATATCGGACCAATCTTACAAAAATCCCGCCACCAAACATTATGAAAATTGATGACTGAAATGGCTTCCATTTTTTTAAGGATAAGCCTACTAGATGTAACAAAAATTTATTGAAATTTTAGATTTTTAAACCAGCTTATTACAAACGATGATCATACGCGTGAAATATTTAAATTGGAAACCAACTTAATTTAAATTTAAATATTTAACTTGAATTAAAACTTGAGTTTTTAATTAAAACCAACTTAAAGGTTTAAGAAAATCTATAACACAACTTCATAAGGCACAAATAATATTTTTTTTAAATCAATAAACATTGCAAAATTTAACATAATTTATATTCTCTCACTGTAAAACAAAATATCCTTGTTCATGAACACTTGCCATTTAGTATATATTATAAACCGTCGTGAGTAAATAAACAATATACTAGCTCGTATAGGTAGCTGTAAATAAAGTAAACAACCAAAGTACAGTTTCGTTCCTAAAATCACGAAATGTAGCAAATAATTTCAAGTTGTAACTTTTGACTTTTAGTATGTTTACCTCCTTAGTACTCCCAACAAATTTCTAAAGTCAAATGCTTCCCCCCCCCTCTCCATGTCCTCTACACCCCCCTTTTGGTAATTAATTGACTGGACCAATTGATTGTCTAAATAAAAATTACTCTTTTTCTTTGGTTTCATATATTTCTATTTAAATTCGCTGTTTCCTCTTATATATTTTTGAATTAATATTAAATGTTTTTAAGTTATAATTTTTGTTTATTTATCAACCTATCATCACGTTCATCATAAGAGCAATCTATAAATTATGGCTTAGACTCTACAGCCAATACATTGATTTCCATTATAGGTGGGTAATAGGAGGGGGATAAAAACAAAATGGACGGGCAAGATCCGGATTATTAATCTTTTGAGCTATTTTAAGCTAAAATCCGTTGATAAAATGCAGTCCTCACATTTTGCATACACAACTATATCCTGCACCTACACTAATTGTAATCATAAAAACACCGCACAAAATGACACAGCGACATGCCCATCTGAGAAACAAGCAATCCCATTGGACGGCAAAATTTGCATCGATAAATTACAACCAAAATATATGTGGATTACTAGAAAGAAAAACATGTGAATAGTTTGTAAGATTAAATCAGTGTAAAAAAGAAGTTATTTAATCCTCGAATGTAAAATTAAAGATAATATTTGTCATAATATAATAATGCGATAAAATTTACGAAAATCACGTTCTCATACAAACATTTAATCAGTTTCATATCATTTATTTCATTTTCATAACATTCATGGATACGTTATTCTAAATACTGAAGAAAAAGAAGTAGGCCAGAGTCGGTAGGGATAATTTTAGACCAAAAGTTCCAGTAATTTACAATACGGCTGATTTTTTTTTATAAGTACATTAAAGTATGTAAATTAACACAAAAAAAAGTTTATCAGTCTATCGATTTCCCAAAGTCGAAAAAAAAATGTTAATTCGATATATTAAAATCCAGCCAATTTAGAATGAGCCAATGCTTCATATATGAATGAGATTTCCCCTCTTAGTGATTTCCCCTGCTGCAAAAAACATACCTACCTGCATTATCAAATTTTTTCCAAACCATTACTCGGACGAAATAAATATATATGACATTTTTTATTGAAAAATACTTCCCCTACACGTTGGTATTTTTTATTTTTATTTATCTTCATCCCAGCTCGAAATATTAAGGAATATCGAAAAAAAAAATGTTAATCGATTTTTTTTTCGACTTTGAGAATCGACTGGTAAACTTTTTTTATATTAATCTACATACTTTAAGGTGCTTATAAAAAAAAAATGAGCCCTATTACAAATTACTGGTAGTTGTAACCTACACCAACTGGGCTAAAGGTGGTATTTACAAACCCAAGATTCCAAAAAATACATTTATATGAACCAAAAAACAGCTGATCAATAAAGAGGCCAAGTGTGAAGATTTTACTTTCTCACTATACTATACTTTTTAGTGACCGAAAAAAATCGATGTTGAGATTTTTGTGGAAATATCTGTTTTGGGACCCCCTGAGTCCAAAAAAGTGGTTTTTACAAAATGTCTGTATGTATGTCTGTATGTATACAAAGCTAGAGCGAAAACTATTCAATCGATTTTTTAAACAAATGTCAAGTAGGCCTGTATCTAGATGCACGAAAAATAGTTTTGAAAAGTTTTGAAAAACAACCCCCTTTTTGGCAAAAAACCCCCAAAAAATCAGTTATTATTTTTTTATGAAAAACGGCTAACAATTTTGATAAAATTTGGCTTATTTGTAGCCTTAAACAGCATCTTTCTAAAAATTCTTGTTTAGATAATAATAATAATAACTGATTTATGGGGTTTTTTTGGACATAAAGGGGGTTGTTTTTCAAAAATTTTCAAAAGCTTTTTTCGTGCATCTATACAGGCCTAATTTACGTGTTTGGTACAAATTTGTTTGAAATCGATCAAATAGTTTTCTCTCTAGATAATAATAATAATATTTACTAGTTAATCTCCTACTTTAATAAATCACCTCTCCTATCTCACCTACAATTATTAAGTCACAATGAATCTGTTTAATAATTTAAATATGTTTGTGAGAAAGTATGTGCCAGTGCCTAGTACCGTTTATTTCATTAGATTCTGTTTCTCCTATGGTATAGAAGAACATTACAACCATCATTGAAATAAAAGCAAACAACTTTTAAGTGGGATCAATAGTTTAAAATAAACGGTACCAGGAACTGGCACATACTTTCTCACAAACATTTTAAAATTATTAAACAGATTCACTGTGACTTGTAGGGGGTGGGTTAGGAGAGGTGATGTTTTATTACATACATTCATACAGACGGACATTTTGTACAAACCACTTTTTTGGACTCAGGGGGTCCCAAAATGGATATTTCCACAAAAATGTCAACATCGATTTTTTTTTCGATCACTACAGTATACTTTCTCTATACTATAGTAGGCTATAGTGAGAAAGTAATAGTATTTTTGGTCTTGAAAGAAGCAAGGTAAAATCAGTTAACATTTTCAGATTGGTGAGATCAAACCATTACTACTATGTTATTTTAGATCTACTATAACTAAGACATTAGGGATAATAAACGGTACCAGGAACTGGCACATACTTTCTCACAAACATATTTAAATTATTAAACAGATTCACTGTGACTTCATAATTGTAGGTGGGGTAGGAGAGGTGATATTAAAGTACGAGTTTAACTAACAAATATTATTGTTATTATCTAGAGATAAAACTATTCGATCGATTTCGAACAAATTTGCACCAAACACGTCAATTAGGCCTGTATAGATGCACCAAAAATGGGTTTGAAAATTTTTGAAAAACACCCCCTTTATGGCCAAAAAATCCCCAAAAATCAGTTATTATTATTATTGCTAAACGAGAATTTTTTTAAAGATTTTGCATATGGTAGGGTACATTAAGGGCTACAAATAAGCCAAATTTTATCAAAATCGTTAGAGCCGTTTTTTATAAAAAATAATAACTGATTTTTTCAAAAATTTTCAAAACTGTTTTTCGAGCATCTATACAGGTCTACTTGACATGTTTAGGGGTTGGCGTGCAATGCACTTTGTGTCAGCCAATTCTCATAGTGTTCAGTGTCAAGCTCACATGTGCGACTTGGCAGTGAACGTGTTAATAATTTAATTTTTAAATATGTTTGTGAGAAAGTATGTGCCAGTTTCTGGTACCGTTAACTTTTTTTTAAAATATTAAATTTAAAACAGAATTACCAAAATATCAGACACAAACACGCATGCGCACTGGTCGTAGTTTTTAGTAAAGCTGTGAAGGGAAAGGCAATGTTTCTTATCAACTGGTTTTCGAATTCGATTGTATTGTACTTATAGAAGAAGTGAGATGTGGAGGGAGACAGACTGTCAAGTTTTCTTAATTTTCGTAACATCAACAAAACGATTTTAAATACTGCTCTTTGAATCGGTGGTAATAATTTTGCATCGGGCTAGATTATTCGCAAATAACGCTAAAGAAAGTAGCCGGTCGCTGTCTATGATTCATTCCAGGGTGGGATAACTAATATAGGGAAACGTGTTCCATGTTACAGTTTCAATTTTTAGTCCACTACAATTCCACCAGAAGCGTTGGTATCGCACAAACTGTGGATGACGTCATAAGAAAACGTTTATTTTTTAAATAAAAGTAATGCAAGAAAAGCAGACACACTGTTTTATTATAATTGAATTATGGATAAAATTAAAGTTTGTTATGTGAAAGGTTGTTTAAATTCGCAAATTAATGAGACAGGAAGACATTTTTTTGCGTTACCAAGCAAAACTAAACGAAATCCGACACTGTAAGTATGGTTTGAATACAATAATTAATCTTTATAACCTTTATTCTAGGCTTTGTTTTAAAACAGTATTAAATGGAAGTACAAATGGCCTATAATTACCAACTAGATTGTGTAATGACAAATACAAATTCTAAGGCCTAGGCTAGACTTATTTTAAGTTTTTTTTAAAAATAGGCTATTTTAAGTATTTGAGAATTAACGGTTAGCAAAGTGGAATGATTTTGTAAGAAATGGGTAGAGTAAAATAAAATTGTGCTATGTTAAAGGGTGCTTAAATGCTCAAACTAATAACAGAAGAAGCACTTTTTTCAATTTCCCATTGCAAAGTAAAAGAAATCGGTCACTGTAAGTATGATTTGTATACTAAAATAGCACAGGAATTAATTTGTATAGACCTAGCATTTTAATCTAGGCTGTGTTAAAAAGTACAGTATTTTTACATTTTAGACTACCCTAATGCCACATTACTACAATAATGTAAATTGATTATTTAAATGTAAGTTCAAACGACTTGTAATAATTAGGCTACCTTCAGGTAGCTATTAATATAAACTTATTCTTGTTTTAATAACCATAACAGTGGATAATCTCTAAATATAATAGCCTAGGGCCTATGTAGATCTATCTATAATTTTAGCACCAGGTTGATACTTACATGTTTTAGATAAGGCCAAAATAGCCTATGTACCTATAATTTTAGCACCAGGTTGGTACTTACCTACATGTTTTAGATAAGGATAATTTATGGTTAAGCTTATGTTGTCTGAGTGTTACATTATTGGGTGCAAGTTTACTATTCGACCCTAGGCTAACCTATGGAAACGTAAATACAAGAATACTGATTTTTAAAAAAACCTGAAAGGTTCCAACCTATTAGTATTTAGTCGCAGTATGTTTACCTGTATCCAACATTTAACAGTAGAATGTAAAACAACGTTGTTGTCTGCAAACATAGGCCACAACTTTACTATTCAACTCTAGGATAAACTATGGCAACAGAGATGCAAAAATAATAATACAAAAAATACCAAAAAGGTTTTAACCTTACCTATTTAGTCACATTATGTTTATCTGTATTCAACATTTAACAGTAGAATGTAAAACAACGTCGTTGTCTGCAAAAATATTAGGCTATAGTCGAATAGTAAAGTTACGCGAAAAAATATTAGACTAGGGTCGAATAGTAAACTTACGCCCATTATTGTTATAGATGATGCCTTATACTTGATGTACATATATACAAGTTGTAGAGTATACAAGATACACTATAATAAATAGCATTGCCTTTTCATATGACAATAGAAAAATATATATTTGTATGTAGAATATACACTGTAAAGGTTATAATGATACCTACTGAAAGATTGTATGGTCAATCCATTTTATGAAATGAACACATGAAGTATTTGTTTTCAACCTGACCTCTTCAGAATTTCATGAAATGTTGTAGTACACTACTTATTCTAGTCCATAAAGTAGGGTTATTTCCAAAATTTAAATTTTTTTGTCAAGTATATTTTGAGATATAAAATTACAAAGTTTGGGAAAAAACGCTAATTTTGGTAAACGTCAATACCTTTAAATTGGATTTTCTCAGCTCTTAATTGAGATAGAATGTTTTAATTTAAGAAGATATATTTAGCCTACTCAATTTTGTTTATTTAGGCTTATAGAATATAAACCAGAAGTTTCAGCTACCTAAGTTCTAAGTGTTAATATATGATTTAAAAACAAGTTTTACTTAATTTATATCCTAACAATAAAATAACGAAAAAGTGTTAGCCCAATTTATATTGTAGGTAGGCTATTAAATAGCCTACCGTACCGCTAAATAAAAAATATACAACATGTATGAAAAGTGTATGGACTAAACGAAATTTGCACGCAATATCTCTATATACTATTTTATTTTATTTTATTTTAGATGTCAACAATGGATTTCGTTTACTCAGAACAACTCCATTAATCAGGAAGTCAAACGTCCATTTGGGTATATTTGTGACCAGCATTTTAAAAATGAAGATTTTTTGGATGAGACAAGGCAGAAGTTACACTGCGGAGCCATTCCTTCCTTATTGCCACCATTGACTACAGCATCTACTTCTGCAACATATAATCTTGTTACACAAGAGACAGATTCACTTTCTGTTCCTTCTCTTTCTTCTTCCCCTACACTTGAAAATCATGGAAACATTTCTATCTTATGTACACCTGAAAACATATTACTTCCAAATTCCTTAATTTCTTCTACACCAATTCCCCCATCCAAATGTTCAACCCGATTGCCTTTTAGCACTCCATTAGATCAAAGTACTTTGCTAGATTCGTATTCTTGTTCTTCTGGTATTGTTGAATTACAACCTGAAGCCAGTGATATTGATAAATCTACCCAACTGAATTTAGATTTATCAATAACACCTAATCGCTCTTCCTCTTTGACTTTGTCTTCAGTAAAAATGACTCGTTTTACGCAGTTAAATACGCCAAGAAGGCAATTTCTTTTTAATTATGGAAGAAACAAGGACAAAGAGTTAAAACGATTGCAAAGGAAATATAGGAATGTAAAAATGCAGTTGACTAAATTGTCTGACAAAGGTCATTCGGAAAAAGAGCTAAATAACTTCTGTCAAACAATTTCAAAAGTTTCAGCTGTATTTTTGTCTTCCTATATGAGAAATTCAAAAATTAAACCAAGAGGCAGAAGATGGACTAATGAAGAAAAGGCATTGGCATTATCCCTTTATAAGAAAAGTCCCAAATGCTACTCATTGCTGCGCAGTATTTGGGCCTTGCCTTCTAAAAGGACATTGTTAATGTTGCTAAACAAAATTCCTTTTTCGACTGGGATTAATGAGCAGGTACTATCTGCACTAACTGATGCGGTTAGTAAGTTGAATGGTCGTGATAAAGTTTGTGCTCTTCTTTTTGATGAGATGTCAATTAGAGAGAATTTTTATTACAATCGTTCAACTGATCGAATCGAAGGTTTTCAGGACCTTGGACACTTAGGTAGGAATAGCCTGGTTGCTAATCATGCCTTAGTTTTCATGGTTCGTGGGCTGATTAAGAAGTGGAAGCAACCTGTTGCTTACTACTTCACTAATGGTGGTACCTCTTCAAAAATCTTAGAGGAACTCATAGTTGTTGTCCTTGATGCTTGTCATAAAGCTGGACTATGTGTCATAGCCACTGTCTGTGATATGGGCTCAACAAACGTCAAGGCCATCAAATCTATGGGTTCTCGCAAAAGTAAACCGTATTTCATGCATAAAGGCAATCCTATCTTCACCATTTACGATCCTCCTCATCTGCTCAAATGTACAAGAAATATGTTGCTGAAGCACAATGTGAAATGTAGAGTTACTACAGGTAAGGACAAAGTTATGGTCTTATATTTTATTGCAGTATTTGAAGTATTGTATGTGTATAAAATTATGTAATTATAAACAAATTTGTAAAAAAAGCATCCCTTGTGCAATTACGTCACCGCCTTCTCTTGGCCTATATTTCATACCATTAAGTTTTCTATATACGCATGGATTGTTTTTGAATTTCAAATAGGCTGTTTTTTTTTAATTTATAATATATTGTTGTAAATATTTTAATAATTATAATTCTGTGTTTATTTCATTTTAAAATTGCTAGAAATATAGTTTTATGTACAGTTTATTCGGTAATTTAGCCAGCATTTTACATTAGCCAGCAACAGAACCTTATGCTACAACATTTTACTATTTAATTATGTATAATTGTGTTACATTTGACTTTAGGCTTGGCCTAATTCATGAATTCAATATAGCCTAACAAAAAACAAAACAAAATTGTACAACTCACTATAGCATGGTTATACAATAATTTGTTATTTCTAAGTAAAAAGTCCCATGGTTACCAATAATTGCAATTTTATTTCATTTTAAAATTTATGACATACATGTACAAAAAGATCATTTTGCTAGAAGTCCACTTCCAGAACTAATACAAAAAATATTAATGTAGCACATATATATAAATAATTTTTACATTGTCAGTATTTTTCACTAATTACAGGTAGTCTGGACTTTGATGGAGTTGCCAGATGGGATGACATCCAAACTGCATACGATTTGGATAAATCTTCAGCAGAGTTCCGTATGCTACATAAGCTGAAAGATTCACATTTGGAACCTATAGGAGCCCAAAAAATGAAAGTCGGCAAAGCAGCTCAGGTTTTAAGTCACTCTGTAGCAGCTGCTATTATGGTTTATGTTCAATTTGGTAAGTTTGTTATAATTATTTAGGTTTTGGTATGTTAAACATGTGTAAGAGAAAGTATATATTATAATGAATTGATTAATTTCATTTATTGCGACAGAAATTTCTATTATTATTAGATTTATTTTGCAATCATTTTTGATTAATAATAACACAAAATAAAAATAAAATAAATTTTTTCACTTGTAATGTAGATAGAATTTTTTAGTTAAGAAAGTAATCAAACTATTTATAAAAGCAAGCCTATCTATATATAAAATTCAAATAAATATGGCGATATATAATTCAAACTAACATTAAGTATGACATATACAGGCAATATACAAGATTAAGATACAAACACTACGTTCAAGGTATTGAAACATTTTAAGCCATGATAAATCATAAAAGGGGTTAATCATAAGCTTCTATATTATTAAAAAAAAAATTTTTCTTTTTTTTTTTTTTTTTTTTAAGAACAGTGAAATGTAAGTAATACTAATTATTTACCTTAAGTCTGTCTTGTGACTCCTTGTCGTTTAGTTTAAGACGACATGATTCGGAGCCGTAACTCCATCATCTGGTCATCCTTCTAGTGAGTTCGTCGAACATTAAAAACATTAAAATTTTATAAACACACGTTTGCACACACACGTCACAGTTCGTCACACAAATAAATACAAGAAATAAGCCGCATCTCAACGTCCGGCTTATTATAAATTTTATAAATTATAAAATTTTAATGTTTTTAATGTTTGACGACCTCACCCGAAGGATGACCAGATGATGGAGTTACGGCTCCGAAACATGTCGTCTTAAACTGAACGACAAGGAGTCACAAGACGGACTTAAGGTAAATAATTAGTATTAATTATTTGTGACTCGGACCAAAATCATGCAATGAAATGTAAGTCACAAAATTTGTTAAATAGTCTAGAAGATAACATTGCACTTTCTAACTATCAAATTTTGATCAATACAAACTAAAGGTTTATTTACAACTCAGGAAGGCGACTTAGTTCCTCCTATTTATTCAAAGCCAAATTGTCACATCATTCTACTTTTTTATCCTTTTGTTGCTCTCTTAAATTAAGCTTCTAACAACATTTTACATTACGTAATACCTTGTTTGAAAAAAATTCTAATTATCTGGTATGTTTGTTACAGGTTCTCTACCGTCATCGGCTCTGGCAACTTCAACATTTATAAAAATGTGTGATGAACTTTTTGATTCGTTTAATGGCAACTCTTACAATTTTGTAGGAGGTAAAAAGTTAAAAACTTTTCTCCGAGATGGGAGTGCCCACTTACAGTTTTGGACGAATGCATTACAAATTGTGGATAGCTGGCAATTCCAATTTGAAAAGGTAAAGGATGGAATATCTAAACAAGTAATTGTGAGGCCACCTTCACAGAATGGCTGGCTCATTACTATGAGAGCAGTCATGCTGTTGTGGACATACTTGAAAGATACTCTGTCCTTGGACTATTTATGTATTCGAAATCTGAATCAAGATCCTTTGGAGAATTTATTTGGTTCAATTCGTAACAACTGTGGGTCCAACTACAATCCCACAGTTGGCCAATTTGTAGGTAGTCTTAAGACCTGCATTATCAATGGTCTTGCATTTAATCTTATTGTTAAGAATGGTAATTGTGAAAATGATAATGCAGATATTTTGAGCACTCTTCAAAGTTTTCTTGGTTCAGATTGTTCCGATATGGAAGTGGGTGCTAATCCAGAAAATCCACTTACAATGGATGATGAAAATCACGGCCCTGCTGCTTGTAGCGCAGCACCAGACATACCAAGTGACATGGCCTTGATGTCAACATCCTATGTAAGTGGGTATATTGTACGGAGGCTGCTTGCTAAATACAATTGTGATGATTGTGGAGCTGGTCTCTGCTGTAAGCCTTCTGATGATTTCTATCATGCAGGAATTTCATTCAAGGAGTACAACGAAGAATACAATAGGCTAACTTATCCATCTGAAAAGTTTGTCTATTGTGTTACTCTTTGTGCAAACTTGGTTGACAAAATTCTTAATGAACGTGGTCATCAGAATGATTTATCCAAAATCATCAATGATTGTATTCGGCAAACAGTAACCTTTGAATGGTTCAAAGACTTCTGTGTAGTCCACT
>JAGFPH010005005.1:87720-106211 GCA_018207615.1 Philaenus spumarius | reverse complement strand
TGCCATAAATGTGGGAAACCTCATCATACTTATCTTCACTTAGACTCGTATAATTCTCAAACAAGATCAAATGCATCAACACCAGAACAACAACCTGAAGGTTCCAGTATAGTCTCTGCCTCAGCTACTGTGATTACATCTACACTGCTTGGTACCGTACAGCTTCGTATCCAAACCACTCATGGTACGTTTCATACTGTGCGTGACTTAATCGATCCTGGTTCACAGGCTTCATTCATAACAGAGCGATGTGTAAAGCGCCTAGCACTACCTCGAAACCGTATCAATTCAAACAAGGGTATTGTTAACTGCTTTGTTAAACCATGTTTCCAGAGTCAACAAACTTTATCCTTTCAAGCTATAATTCTATCTGAAATAACACATTCACTTCCTAATGGGTATTTGGACGATCAAGTCAAACAATATTTCAACAAATTCAACTTAGCCGATCCTGACTATCACTCTCCTGGTGCAATTGATATTCTGCTTGGTTGTGATTTATATGAAGACATCTTTACTGGTAAACGACAGAATACACCAGATGGTTATCCTACTGCTTTTGATAGTATATTTGGTTGGGTACTGTTAGGTTCCACTACTCATATGGTAAACACTAAGTCTATTACTACTTGTCTGTCGTGTGAAAACATCACTAGAACATGTCTTAACAAAATTTTGGGAGACTGAAGAACCTCCTACTACTAGCCAAATAAGTCCAGCAGAACAACAGTGTGAAAACTTCTACGCAGCTACTCATCAGCGTACCTCTTCAGGTAGATATATTACTTCTTTACCGTTTAAGGACAATTCTAAATTGCTTGGTGAATCTTTTAATTTGGCCTTTACTCGCTTTAAACATTTAGAACGAAAATTGCAGCGGGATCCAGAATTAAAAAACGCTTATACAAATTTTATTCACGAGTATGAAGAACTTGGTCACATGCAACGAACAAATCCCCAACAAGATTTACATTATGTCATACTACACCATGCTGTTTTCAAAGAAAGTAGTTCTACCACAAAGCTACGTGTGGTGTTTGATGCCTCGGCCAAGACGTCTAATGGTGTTTCTCTAAATGATATTTTGTACTCGGGCCCTAAGCTGCAACGCAATATCACTGAAATAATATTTCAATTTCGCTTTCATAAAGTAGTATTACAGCGGACATTTGTAAAATGTTCCGTCAAATTTTAGTTGATGATGAACATCAATTGTATTAACAAATACTCTGGAGTGATTCTCCCGAATTACCTGTTCAATTATATAAATTAAAAACGGTCACTTATGGCATGACTTGCTCTCCTTATCAAGCAATTCGAACTCTACAACAATTAGCTAAAGATGAAGATCATCAGTTTCCTCTTGCTGCACAATCTCTTTCCACCGACACTTATGTGGATGACATCGTAACGGGTACAACTTCAGTAGAGAAGGCTATCTTACTTCAACAACAACTTACATCTCTATTAAAAGCTGGCGGCTTCGAACTTCGTAAGTGGGCCAGTAATGATCCTTCTGCTTTAATAAACGTCAATCAAGACTTTTGTGAGACACCACTTGGTTTGGAAGATGATAACAAACTCTTAAAATTCTGGGAGTCCAATGGCAATCTGCCCAAGACACCTTTACTTATCATGTAAACAATCAAACATTTGTATCTACTAAACGTGGCATACTATCTCTTATTGCTCGAATTTTTGATCCTATGGGTTGGTTATCTCCGTTGGTATTATTGGTCAAGGCTCTAATTCAAGATTTGTGGACCCTAGGGTTGAAATGGGATGAACCCATCCCTCCCACATTAGAGTCTCGGTGCTATACCTTTTTTCAAGAACTGCCTTTAATTGAACAAGTTTCAATACCTCGTTATGTACTTGGCCCAAAACCAAATCTGCAATTGCATGGGTTCTGTGATGCGTCAGAGAGAGGATTCGCAGCAGTTATTTATCTGAGGGTGGAAATTGACCAGAACCCTACCACTTGTCATTTACTACTAGCAAAATCTAAGGTGGCTCCTACCAAAAAATTGTCAGTTCCACGTCTTGAGCTATGTGCAGCTCACCTTCTCGCCAAATTATTAAACTTTGCTCAGCAACAACTACTTCGCAGCCCAGTTGATAAATTGCCTATCTATGCTTGGACCGACTCTGCTGTAACACTCAGCTGGCTTCACACGTCGTCACATCTGCTGAAGACCTTCGTAGGTAACAGAGTTGCAGATATTAGTCGACTCACTGATATTTCCTGGTGGCAACATACTCCAGGATGCTCAAATCCCGCTGACTGTTCTTCGCGTGGAATACTTCTTTCTCAATTACTTCATCATCCACTATGGTGGACAGGACCAAAATGGTTAGTTCAAACACAGTCTAACTGGCCTCTTCAAAATATTTCTGACTCTACTTCAGAGAGCCAACTTGAACAACGTCATATAACTGTGGTGTGCTCCGCTGTTGCTCAAATTGAAACAGCCGTAATAGATTTTAAAATATTTTCAAATTACCTCAGACTACTGCGAGTAGTCGCTTGGTGTCTTCGTTTTGTTAACAATTGTCGAAACCCACATCAATCTTCAAAACTAGCATTACAGGCCACTGAACTAGAAAGTGGACTACATTTCTGCTGTAAAATAGTGCAACAAGAATGCTTTGCAATATTAAAAGGGCAACTCACAAGTTCAAAGAATGCTTCTACATTCCAAAAATTGAATCCTTTCATGGACACCCATGGTATAATTAGGGTGGGCGGTCGCCTCACTAATGCCGACATTGCATATGCTTCAAAACATCCAATATTATTACCTAAGACTCATCACTTCACTGATTTGCTTATTGATCACTTTCACATTGATAACCTACATATTGGTCCTCGCGCTCTGCAAGCGATACTTTCCAGGCAATTTTGGATTTTGTCTGCACATCAAGCAATTAGAAAACGTCTTCATCGTTGTGTGCGTTGCATTCGCTTTAACCCAACGGTTTATCAGCCTCAAATGGCAACATTACCTCGATCAAGAGTAACCATATCAAGACCTTTTTTGAATTCTGGAGTTGATTTTGGAGGTCCATATACAATCAAATCGGATCATAGACGCAAGCCTCAGGACCTCAAAGTTTATATCTGTCTATTTGTCTGTTTCACTACCAAGGTAGTACATATCGAATTAGTATCAACATTGTCTACCGATGCTTTTCTTGCAGCATATACTAGATTTATATCCAGACGAGGAAGCTGCTCGCATATCTTCAGCGACTGTGGCACTAACTTTATTGGTGCTAAAAGACATCTCAACTCGCTCCACGAACTTTTACAAACTCCATCTGCCAGTAATCAAATTACCGACAAACTTTCTCAACGGGGTACCCAATGGTATCTTAATCCTCCATCCGCACCACACTTTGGTGGTATTTGGGAAGCAGGTATTAAGTCAACTAAATATCATCTAACTCGAGCATTAGGTCACCAAATCCTCACCTTTGAAGAATTTTCTACTGTTTTGTGTTCAGTCGAAGCCGTACTTAATTCTCGACCACTGTGTCCACTCTCTACATCTCCTGAAGAGACAATGTCTTGACTCCTGGACATTTCTTAGTTGGAACTCCACTCAACTCATATCCTGGTATTGACTATACAGAACATACACTGCCATTATCTTCTCGTTGGTGTCTAACACAAAAAATCATCAGCAGTTTCTGGTATCAATGGAGCTGTGAGTACCTAAATACTTTACAGCAAAGAACTAAATGGCTTAGATCCACCCCAAATTGTCAGGTCGGGACAATGGTTCTGTTAAAGGAACCCAATCTACCTTATCTTACTTGGCCTCTCGGCAAAATAGAAGCAGTAACAACCGGGGAGGATAAAACTGTATGTGTCGCTCAAGTTCGTACCCAACAGGGACTACTTACTAGACCAGTTATAAAACTGTGTCCTATTTTACAAGATTAATACATTCAGACCATATTAAGTCGGACGCCTTACCTCAAGAGTAATTTTAGTTGATTTTTTCTTTAACCACAACGGTATATTTTTGTTTAGACAGGATTGTCCCTTATTATTTGTTATTGTAACATAACCAGTATGCATAATTCAGTTAAATTCTACATATTCCAGTTTCTACCCTTTAGGGAATAGCTACTGCGTCAATTCGTACCTGTCAGCTGCTCGGCATGGTATGCTGCAGATTCGTTGTCCAAGGTTACGGGGCCTAGGACCACATTCTTTGTTCTGTGCCATATGAGGTCATCCTGACCTTATATGTCACCCCTTCCTTAGCTAGGAATTAAAACAACCGTTTTAGGTGGGCGGTATGTCAACGATCAATACAAATCTAAATTTGAATCGCGATCTCTCAGTCGATATCTCGATTGAGCGTCGATATCAAGTAGGCAGTTTTGCTACAAAGATAACGATATGATTTTTGTTTTGCAAGATGCAAGGCTCTCTCTCTTCTATCAAACCTACAAGTAAACGCAAGTGTTATTTTTAATGAACCTAGTTTTTCAAACCGTATCGATAATTTTAATAATTACGAACTTCAACAACGCAGTAATTTAACGAAGAGAAACTTCCTGACGTCAGGTAATGGTCGTAAATTAACCTACACGCTTCAAAACAACGTAAGTACTTTTACAATATCATACAACCCCTTTGATTCTAAGGGCCTCATTTCAACAATGGTAGTTTATAAAGTTTTCAGAAATTGTATTCGGGCATCGATTTTTTTTGCGGACACATACGCTGTTGTATATTAAATTGCATTTTAATGCCGGTGTTTTATAAAATTTCTGCTAATAATATTCGGACGTCGTATTCTTTTGCGGACATTCGTCATTGTTTTTAAATAATATTTCAACAATGTTAGTTCATAAAGTTGGCACAAATTTTATTCGGGCATAGATTTTTTCGCAGACATACTCTGAGGTTATATTTATTACAAATAATTAGGCCTAGTTGAATTACTGGTTGTTTTTTGTTGTTATGTATCGCTATCGAGAATCGAAACATTTGGTATGGAACCATCCCTACCATGAATGAAAATTTGAACTTGATCTTCACGACTAGTACAACTATTACTATTTTATCATTTGTAAACTAGTTGATCTGTTTCTCTAGACATTCCATATTAAATGACATTCTGACTATCATTATGCCTACAGTTTTTAATTGATTAGTCCATCCGTATCAACTGACAAATCGATTATATAAGGGACTAGTCGAATAAACATTGAAAACATTGAGATGACTGCTTCTTTCGAGCAAATTGTTTACACAGCTCAGGAAAATCATATAAAAAATCTTTAAACTCATTACTCCGGTGATTATTCCGGGTGATGCAGTTAAGTACAAATCTACCCCCAGCGCAGATAATAAAATAATTTTATTTAATGACGAGTCAGCGGCAAAAAAAGAAGACGGACGAAAGTGGTGAAGTAGTGATTGATATAGACCAAGTACTACATCAACGAACACGGAGACAGGCGATGGGCATAATAACTCCTATTTTTTATAAGTACTCCGTGTCAGAAGCTATTTGTGAAAACTGTGGGTCTGTTATTACCAATTTAATGATTAAACGCCATGCTGCCAGCGATTTTTCATATGAAGAGATTGGCACTACTGGTATGTTGGTTTATATGACTAATGGACATCCTGGATTACATAATTGACTAAGAAAATATAAATTTTTTGAAAATTGCCCTATGTCAGAAATACGAGATTAGTACTACAACCACTTCAAACCAGTCTCAAAAAATAAATTAATTTCCCAAGTAACATTCAAAGATGTAAGGCGAATCCAAGAAGATTTGAATGAATCCATGCCATGTTTCAAAATATAAGAAAACAAGCTGACCCGTACGGCGTTGCCCGAGATGGTTGGTATTTTCAGTCTTTTTAACTTAATAGTATTCCTTTTAAGTGTTTAGTCAGTGAGTGGTATTTGGCTTATATATATATATATATAATATATATAGATCTTAAATAATAAAAGCACTATTGTCATAATAATAAAAGATCTGAAATTATGATTTTAGTAACTTTGATCCCCCCCAAACCCCTCCTAAAATTTCGAAATTTTTCATACCCTTTCTTAGTGAGCACCTATGGCCAAATTTCGTTCCATTCGGTACTTTTGAAAAAATCGTGATTTAATAACTTTGATCCCCCAAACCCCCTCTAAAATTTTGAATTTCTTGAAACCCTTTCTCAGCGAGCGCCTAAGGCCCTAGAGGAAGCTACATACCAAATTTCATTCCAATCTGTTCGGTAATTTTGGAGAAATCGTGATTCAGTAATTTTTACCCCCCAAACCCTTCTAAAATTTCCAATTTTTTAAAACCCTTTTTTAGTAAACACCTATGGCCCTAGAGGAAGCGACATACCAAATTTCATTCCAATCCGTTCGGTAGCTTTGAAGAAATCGTTTTTTAATAACTTTGATCCCCCCAAACCCCCCTAAAATTTCAAAATTTTTCAAACCCTTTCTTAGTGAGCACCATGGCTCTAGAGGAAGCTACATACCAAATTTCATTTCAATCCGTTCGGTAGTTTTTGAGAAATCGTGATGAGTGAGTGAGTGGTATTTCGCTTTTATATATATAGATGTAAAGTAAAATTAAGGATTAAAGAAGTTTTAAGGCATATCTATAATTTTATAAGTATTTTATAGAAATTAAAATAATTACTTAGTTCAATAAACACAAAAAATTTATCATGTGTGAATTGCTTACATTCACCTATAAAACCTCTATGATTAATTAATTTATTACTAAAACGCCTGCACTCACAGAAAGTTAAAACACATTTTCTGCTTTGGGGGAAGACAGATTGTTGCATAATTTTGTTTTATGCTCAATCTCTAACCAAGTAACCTAGTTTCAAATGACACTTAACAAATTCCTTAAATATAATTATTAAATGTATCCTACACAGTAACTTTAGCTCAAAATTCAATTATATAATTTAGGAGTGATAATTTGCCCATAAAATTATCAACAAAAACAAATGAATTTTCAAACCAAAATTGCAGCTTCAATTGAAACCTACAGACAGATCGCTAATGGTCAATGAATCCAAGCCTAAAATTAAAAAGTTTTGACGTGGTGCTGAAAAGCAGGGCGAAGAGACAAAAGGATGCTAGTATTGTTTGTCGTACCGCCAAAGTGAATAGTTGTGTTTTAGGAGTGTTAAAAAAAAGTATGGGTTACAAATCAACTTCCAGACTACAAAAACTCGATAAGTAGGCTACTTTGTAATTAATGTCAAACCGTCCTATAAAACCCAAACCCAAAAGTGAATTCCAAATCAATTTGCATAACTATTCAAAGAACTATAAATAAAAGTTGCATCAAGGAACATTTAATTTAGTAGAAGTTCTCAAAATCCCCTAAAATAAAAATTTCAACTACAATTATAGGAATTTATTGGGCTATGAAACCTTTTAACTTCTAAATTTAACAATTACTTTTTGAATTCATATAAAGCCAGCAACACCCCCCCCCCCCCCCTGTCCCAGATCTATAAGACATCCAACAGAGTGGATGATAAACTGTATACCTATGAACTATTAATTTTCTATTGGAATTTAAATAGTTTGTGTAAGTAACATGTTAAAATTGAGAATTAATAAAATAAATAACTTTGGCAACTTGTAGGCCCTAACCAGCATATCAGCATATTACTGTTTATTTATACTTTATAGGCCTAGACAAATAGTCTCAATACTCTGGATGAAATAGATTTTAGTGAAGTTTTCCCAATTTTATTTCATCTAATTGTTAAGATTCATATTCATCAAAATAAATTTATAAAGGTTGCAGGAAACCTCCACAACCTTATAGGCTAATTGACTCCACAACCTGACCATCCAAATATGATTTGAATTAACCTGATAATACCATACATAAGAATATCCATTTTTAAATTGTTATAAATACAGTATATTTTTAACACTGTTACCAATTACATTATTCTGTACAGTAAACCTCCTCTAATCCGGCATGTCCGGGACTTCACACATGCCGGATTACGAAATATTCCAGATTACAGGATGAATATCGGGAAAAATGTGAATTAAACCAAAAATGACATTAAAACATATGTTTTATTCTTTAAACAGTTTTACTACAGAATAAAAACATTGCATAACATACTATAATGAAATGTGGCGTCCGAGCGGCACATTAAAATGACGTTGACTGAACACGAAATGTAAAAACAAAGCTACAGTGGCGCCAGATTGCTTCCGAAATTATACGATGTCACCCGAAGACTACTCGCCTCTCCTCCACGCATGCCAATATGCTTTGTACGGCACAGTATTTTTCCATCGCGACTTCCAATCCCAAACGAACTTGAACACGCATTATTATTTTTGTTCCTATCAATAGCCTATAAATTTTTCCAAAAGTTGTGCCGGATTATCCAGCGTGCTGGATCGTAGGACTGCCGGATTAGAGGAGGTTTACTGTACTCAAAATTGCCACCAATAAAATGGAAAAAATTGCCTGTATTAACTTACAGACTCTAAGTCACACAAAACTTGTTGATAATTCTGCAGAAAAACAGCAGAAGATAAACTAACTGCACAGGCAAGGCAACTGAAAATTCATATCTCTCTAGGAACAAATTTTCCTGAACGCAAGAAGAAAAGCAGACAGAACACCCATCCAATAACATCTGAGGACGCTTGTAGTGTGGGCATTTTGCAGTGGAACGCGAGATCCTTGAGGAACAAAACAGCAGAACTCAAACAAGAGGTTGAAACCACAAATGCCAAGATAATATGCATCCAGGAGTCTTCTCTACCACACAGTGAGCTCTTTCATCCTAAATTTAACAACTTCAATTTAATCAATCATTCCCGTGAAACTAAAAGAGGAGGTGGATTGGCGATGTTTGTTCACAGATCTTTACAACATACATTTACATAACTTAAATACCAAGTTTAGATGTATTACTTGTTATTTTAATTAGAGTTTTATTCATTGTTATGTTACAGGGCCCTTTACAACCCTGTGACAAGTTGTTAGTGTATAATTAGTGTTGTTATGGTTGTTATTTTATCGTATATAGTCTGTAGTGTGTGTAAATTAAAAGTTTAATTTTATACCTGTGGGTGATTGTATGAGCATATATGAATGCTCTACGTTATCCAGGCGATGATAACCACCCAGGTTTTTCGGCTTTAAACAAAAAAAAAAAAATAAAATAAAATAAATGTGGACAATGACATCAAGTTTTCAACGAACCATCTAGAAGCTATCTCTGCTGAAATATCTATTAATAAATCACTCAAAATTACTATTATAAATCTATACATTCCCAACCAGGGGATAACTTTACATGAACTGGAGAAGATTACTCCAAAGACACAGAATTTTGTGATCATTGGTGATCTTAATGCTAGACATCACAGCTGGAATGAAGGACCTGAAAATCAAAATGGACAGATAGTCTATCAGTGGATCCAAGATGAGAAGATGGTTCTTTGTAATAGAAGCAAAAATCCTACCTACCAATCTCCAAGCTCGGGATCTCTGAGTACAATCGACCTTTCCCTTGTGTCTGCAAGGCTGGCTCTGTTGATAGAAGACTGGCGCGTGAGACCTGACCTGGGCAGTGATCACTTTCCGATATATTTCAAAGTACGTCACTCAAGAACAGCCAAGGAAGGTAAAGACCCAAATCCACAAACAAAGTATAAGATTAAGAGTGCAAACTGGGATTTGTTTAAACAGAAGCTGGATGAATATAAGTTTCAAGACTCAGAGCATCTAATGAACATTGAAAAATCAATTGAGTTTGCAGCAGAGGCAAGCATACCCAAAATAAAAAACAGAGGAACACGCCCAATGAACATCTGGTGGACAGACGCTCTCACCAAACTAATAAACGGTATCAGGAAACTGACACATACTTTCTCCCTCATTATAGAAACTTAATAAAAAAATACTATTACCAATTTATTGTGATTTTTTTATTTTTAACAGTCATTTTCCCATAAAAATCCATAAAATAATGGAAAAATCAACTTTTCTCAAAAACGGCTCTAACGATTTTGATTAAAATTTTACAGTTTATTAGGGACCTAAAGTACTATAAACTGTAAAATTTTAATCAAAATCGTTCGAGCCGTTTTTGAGAAAAGTTGATTTTTCCATTATTTTATGGATTTTTATGGGAAAATTACCCTTAAAAATAAAAAATTCACAAAAATGAAAAAAACGCCTGGAGATACCGTGGATTAGTACCTCCATACCAAATTTCATCAAAATCGGACGACTGGTTTAGGCTCTAGGTCTGATAACATCCACACAGACACACAGACACACACACAGACATCACTCCGAAAACCACTTTTTTAGGTTCAGGGGGACCCAAAACGGATATTTCCACCAAAAACTCAAACTCGAAAATTTTGACGAATACAATACTTTCTCCATATACTATGGTATAGGGGGAGAAAGTAAAAAAGGACAGACAAATAGCTCGAAGGCGGTGGATGAAAAAAAGAGATACAGAGAGTAGAAGCGTATTTAATCGTGCAAGTGCAATATGCAGGAAAGCTGTTGTGCAGGCAAAACGCAACAACTGGAGAGAGTTTGTCAGCTCTATTAACTCTAATACACCTTCCTCCATGGCATGGAAGAGATTCAAGAGTACTGAGGGAAGACATAGTGCCAGAATAGACTACATCACGACCCAAGACAACCAAATTATAAGAGATGATAAAGATATGGCTAATTGTTTCAATCTGGTGTGAAGGTCAACAACTGCAATATCTTACCCAAAAGCCATGACTCAACAAGAACAATACCTTTCATGCAATCTCGACCTCCTATGCCTACACACGGACTTAGCAGATTCTCCATTGACAATGGATAAACTTTCGCAAGCGATATCTGAGATACGGAATACTGCCCCAGGAGAAGATAACATCCACAACTTCATGCTATCAAACCTAACCTCAGAACTTCTTGAGCGAATCCTTTCCTGCTTCAACAATATCTGGTGTACAGGAAAAATTCCACAAAACTGGAAAGTTGCAACAATTATTCCCATCTTGAAGCCCCAAAAAAACCCCACACTGCCAAATGCATACAGACCAATATCCCTAACATCTTTCCTAGGAAAGTTTATGGAAAGAATCATCAATAACCGGTTGGTTTGGAGATTGGAAAATGAAGAAAAGTTGCATCCCAAACAATATGGATACAGACCAAGAAGGAGCACTGTTGACGCACTGCTGCATTTCACAGAGTCAATTTATTGTGGTTTTGTTGATAGGGCTGTAACAGCGGCCGTTATGATCGACTTAGAAGCAGCCTTTGATAGAATCCCCATTCCACCATAATCCTGCACTGCTTGATGCTTGGGATTAGAGGGAAAATGCTGAAATTCTTAAAGAGTTTTCTAACAATTAGAGCAACTAAAACCAAAGTTAATAACACGGAGTCAGAGGAGATAAGAGTTGTCGGTGGTATACCACAGGGTTCTGTTTTGAGCAGCACCTTATTTAACGTTGCACTGAGCAATATGCTGGAGACGATTCCTGCCTCGACAGATGGCTGTGTTTTTGCTGATGATATAACTATATGGAGCACGACAGGGACCCTCATAAAGCCACCTATAATGTCCAAGAAGCCCTAAACAACATAAATGCATTGACAAAAAAATGGAGTCTAAATATCTCTCTATCTAAGACTGAATGTTCATTTTTCACAACAATATATTCACTCAAAGATTTTATACCACATTTGAGATTGGAAGAAACACTCATTCCATTTAATATAAACACGACACTCTTAGGAATAACACTGGACCCTAAACTACTTTGGCGAACACATATAGAGATAACAACAACAAAATTTTTAAGCAGACTGAACCTACTTAAGGCAGTGGCAAGTAGAGACTGGGGCGCAGACACAATAATGTTAAGACAACTATACACTATGTTTGTGAGGTCCAAAATGCTGTATGATGCGGAAGTTTGGAGTTCTGCAGCTAACACCCACCTAGACAAACTGACGCGCATTCAGAATTCAGCTTTAAGACTCTGCCTGGGCTGTCCAAGTTATACATGCAATGGAAATAGAGTTGAACATCGAGCCATTGGACATTCATCTTGACAGAATAGTCTGGCTCAAGCATCTAAAAAAACCTGTCACTTCCCAGCTGGTTTCTAGTTTTGAACCCGAGAAAAGGAAATCCCACCATAGGCACTCCTTCCATCACCGCACATCCTTCTTCATCCAAATTCTGCCTGATAAAATCCCGATAGTAAACCAGAACTCTCCTTGGACCTTCTGCTCTCCCAATATAAGACACCACCTACCTAACAATGTCTCTAAGAAGGACCTTCCTGAAGTTCAGAGAGCAGCTGCATCAGAGACTATTGACGGCTACTACAGGAACTATTATAGAATATTTACAGATGGCTCACTGAACCAGCTCGATGCGAAATCTGGAGCAGGATATTTTGTAGACGACACCAATGAGTCATTATATGTACCTGCACATTCTTTATCAAGCACAGACGTGGAACTGTTAGCAATTGACGCAGCCGTAGCTCACATCGCCAGTGTGGAAAAGTGGGATGTTTGTATTCTTAGCGACTCTGCACTGCAGATTTTGAAGCAGTCAAACCATCGAACTACTACCGTAGAGTAAATGACATTCACGCTATGCTTGGAAAACTCAGAGGTAAAAACATTTGGTTTCAGTGGGTTCCTGGATATTGTGGTATACATGGCAACGAGGAAGCAGATAAGATAGCTAGAATAGCTGCAGGTTTGGGCCCGATTCCATCCAGAAGTCTTTCCCTGAGTGCCGGTTTTGCTCTTTGTGACAGAACCCTGCAACTAAATGGGTTGAACAGTGGAATAACGAGAGAAACGGTCGCCATTTATACTCAATACAGAAAACTCCTAACAACCTGGAAATTTACAAGGGAATCTCTCGTTCAGTATCGACTTTCGCATCCAGAGCGAGAACCGGGCATATCGTTACTCAGGCATACCTCTTCCATTTTGGACTGGCTGACTCGCCCACTTGTTTGGTATGCCAAGAACAAGAAGAAACTCTCCAACACATCCTTCTGAAATGCCCTGGTCGAGAAAATGCTCCTAGAAAGATACTTAAAGCGAGACTTAAAGGAGAATGCACCCTTGAAAGAATACTGTCGAACAACACCTTTTGGCGACTTGCTGCCCTTGTTTATGAGAGACACCGTGTGGTTGATATCAGATACACGCACAAGAAGTAAGTACATATATAACTTGATGTTTTTAATGTTCTTCAGCTGATGCTATGTTTGCAGTTTCGGCGTAAACTTACTATACGACCCCAGCTAATATTTTTGCAGACAACGACCTGTTTTACATTCTACTGTTAAATGTTAGACACAGGTGACTAACGACTATAAGTTAGATTCAGGTACTTTTTTTATTCTTGCATTTCTGTTGGCTTAGGGTCGTATAGTAAATTCGCTCCTTACTTTCTATATATTACAGTAGGAATTCTTGCTTTCAAAAAAACTCGGCAATACGGTTATTTAGGTACTTACCGGTACTTATTATACGGAGGCCACTATTTTTAGATGTTTTTTATTACATACTATTTTTAGTAGTAACCTAGCAACTAAACATACTATATGACTAAATACTGTACCCTAGATTAAAACTTTAGGCTATTTTTTAATTTTTCTTGCATTTCTGTTGTTTACTAAAACAATAACTAACCTAGCAACGTTTAAAAAAAATAGTGACCTCCATAAGTACTGTTATTTATAGCACCTCAACAAAATGGTTGGCGCTTGGCAATGTTAATATTGTTAATTAGCCTATTCAATTTTTAGGCCTATTTATGGTCGTTTGTTCTGTAAAATACTTGTTTTAGATTAGATTGTTAAAATTTTATTTCACGGGATCAGTGAAGTGTATAGTTTCTTAAGTTTTGTATCTTTCTATCTTTTGTTTAGTGCAAACAGCTAAACTTAACCTATATTTATTTTAGTTTTCTTTTTGTAATAGCCTAGGCCTAGTTTCTATATTTATTTCCCTTGAAATTTTTGTGTTTTTACAGTAAGTTTGACGTGTAGTTTCAAAATGGAATAAAATTTTCCTAAAACCCTGGGTCACCTTCTCTTGCACTAATTAATACCTTAGACTAGCCTATATTTTTTTTTTAGTTTTCTTTTGTCATAGTAGTTTCTGTAATATTTATTTACCGCAAAAATGTGTTGTGTTTTTATAGTTAGTTTAATGTCTAATTTCAGAATATAATAAAATTTTCCCAAAACCTAGGGGCCTAGTCACTATCTCCTATAGTGTTATGTCGCCAGTGGCCTAACTAACCTGGCAAAAGTCCCATTTAAAAAATGTGTACTCATATGAATATACAGGCTACTTTCAAAATATATTTAAAAAGGTAGCCTGCTGTAGTACAGTACTTAATTTATTATTTAACAACAAAAGGGGTTTCCATAAAAATAACTAATAGGGGTAGCCTTGTTTCTCTATCATATAGTCTCAAGCCTAATAAATAGGTTTAAGCCTTAATTAACACACATCAGTAAAGGCATAATTATCAGCTATTATTTTGTAATAGCTACACGCCCTTTTTTGTAAGCATACAACCAAAATGAATTAACGCTCGATATAGGTATTGGCGCAAATTTACTATTCGACCCTAGGCTAACCTATGGTAACAGAAATGCAAGAATATTTTTTTTTTAATAGCCTTAAGGTTCTAACATATAGTATTTAGTCACAGTATGTTTAGTTTACCTGTATTCAACATTTAACAGTAGTATGTAAAACAATGTCGTTATCAGCCTAGGGTCGAATGGTAAATTTACGCCCCTAAAATATTAGGGCCTATCACTCCTAACAATGCTTTTGAGTTTATTACATATTACAATGCTAACCTAAAATGGTACAACATGAACTAAAACTGACATGTGATCTTCAGGCAAAACCTCATAAAGGTATTAAAAAAATAAAAAGTGGGATTTTTGTGTTTTTTAATTCTTTTATCTTCCCTAGGCCTATACATAACCCACAAACATTTTAGGCCTACTACAATTTCTCTTAACATCAGATATAGCTGATATTTGGAAAGGTTTCGCAGGCCCTAAAAAAAATAATCAGTGTGGGTAGTGGGATACGAGTTTACAAGATAGGTACTGCCCGAAGAGTGAGAAGATGTGAAGTTTATTAAATGGCAATTATTAAGTATACACTTACCTTCACCGAAATTCGTCAAATGAAACAAAAAGGAGTCGGTGTTGCCACGGAGAAATAGAGAATGTAGATAAGATCAGAGATAATACCAAGAGAAGATGGATAAGATGAAGAAAGAAGAAAGTGTTATAGACGTTACTTGATTCAAGAACGCGTCCGATTTACATCCGGTCTTACTAACTTTTACATCCTGGGTTGTGGAGAAATATTTTCCAAAGGCCGGATGTTGACATCCGGTGACCCCAATAACAGTTAAATGCCACTTTCAAAATATTTACCAATAAACAAAACAATAAATATGTTGCACAGTCCCACATAACGCCCGCGCCGATCCTCGCACGCGCACTCACAAGCGCCCGCGCCAGGTATACGTAACTATCAATCATGCGACTATTTGATTACATGTAAATATGAAAAACAATAGACGTTGGTACATTCTCTCAAACTAGTCGAAATATTCCATAGGTAAAGCGAAGTGAATTCGAAAACTTCTTTTTTTTACATTTAATTACAAAGCTTCGAAGTTTAGACAAAAACGCGGGAACATGCTGACCAATGGACCGGTGTGGAACGAAGCGAAGCGAAGTAAATTCAAAATTCTTGTTTTTTAGAAATCGGAGAACCCAAATCGCGAAGCAAAGTGGCGAAGTGATTTTAAAAACTTCATTTTTTTCATTAAAATTAAAATCTTTGAATTTTAGACAAAAACGCGGAACTTGCTGACCAATGGACCGGTGCAGACCGAAGCAAGTCGCAAAGCTAAGCGAGTCGCGAAGTGAAGTAAATTCAAAATTAATTTTTTTTAAGAAATCGCAGGACACAAATCGCGAAGCGAAGTGGTGAAGTGAATTTGAAAACTTCGTTTTTTACATTGAAATTACAAAACTTCGAATTTTAGACATCGGTGGACCAAATCGCAAAGCGAATAGGCGAAGCAAAGTAAATTAACAATTCTTGTTTTTAAGAAATCAGAGTGGCCCGAAATCACGAAGCGAAGTAAATTCGAACACTTTGTTTTTTACATTTAAATTTTTACACTTCTATGGAGCGAAGTTCAATTATGAACGCTTGCTCACATCAGTAATTCGATGAAAATTATTTATTATGTATAAAATCTTATTATGTATCATCCTAAATGTTTGCACAAGTTATTAGACATATATTAGTGGACTTTGTGGATGTAAAAGCGAGTCGCGGTCAGAGCGAAGTCGGGAATCGGGCACTGGTATGCAAGGTTTTTATTATTTAAAATTATGTATTTCGATTAAATATGATGTCATTATATTACCAAATGAACATATACTAATAAAATAATTTGTAAATACTCAAATGCAAAGTAATTGTCCTCCATTCCCGCTCCAAGCCCGAAGCGAAGTGAATTAATAATCTGCGGAATATTAGATTTCACTCTATAAATCTTTTAAAATTATAGATTTTATAGTTTTAACATTTTTCATCTATAAATACGTGTATTTTGTATCCTATACAGAAATAGTTGTGCAAAAAAAAATAACATACCGGTATAGGCTATTGCAGAAACCTATTAAATGTGAGCACAGTCGGTACTTGGTGAAATTCCATAATTAAGGTAAAACATTAACACTCAGTCACTCATTATAAATTTCACAAAACACAAATATATTTGTAACAGCTGAAGCATCATTGGACAACTAAACTAAAAATTACAACTGAAAACAACATCCAGGTTAAGAGGGTGGATAAGAAGAGACAAGGGAAGGGAAGGGACCTGGCCTTGGAGTACCTAGCTGAATGAAAACAAAGGAGATAGATGGGTTATGTACCTGTTCATTTAGGCTTAGAAACATGGCAATTGTATACAGATCTGTTAATTTCTAAAATCTCCAAACTATTTATTTTTTTTATTTTTCTATTCAATATGCAAAACTTTTACATTATCTTAGGGGTTAAAAGAATATCTGTTGATACTACTTATGCGTGTTAATGCTATAACAGTCTGTATGTAACCTATGTATCACTTTCTTCTTTGCAAATTACATGCTGATGTAAGTGACTTAATTGCAGAGCAATATAACACATAATATTTAAAATCGGGACATATCACAATTATTGTAATCCTCTTTATTCTATTATTTGCTTAGTTACCAAAAATAATACAAATAAAAATTACGATATAGGGAACGAAGCGATGCGAAGTAAATTAAAAATTCTTATTTTTAAGAAATCGCGAAGTAGCGAAGGGAATTTGAAAACTTCGTTTTTTACATTTAA
Organism: Philaenus spumarius; assembly: GCA_018207615.1. Classification (NCBI taxonomy): domain Eukaryota; kingdom Metazoa; phylum Arthropoda; class Insecta; order Hemiptera; family Aphrophoridae; genus Philaenus; species Philaenus spumarius. Next base: position 88,715 of record JAGFPH010005005.1, on the reverse strand, counting down.
ATTAAAAACTTAGATTTTTAGAAATCTGGTGGACCGAAGTAGCGAAGCGAAGTAAATTGAAAATTAAGTTTCATTATATTCATGTTTGGCCCAACAGCGTTATAAGCCCCCGAACGCATCTAAATATTCCAACTTGCATTACCAACTCTAGTTGCAGGATATTCACTTTAGTTTCGTCCGAATTATCTTATAACACGGCAATTCGTTAGAACAATCGTGATATATTATAAGAACGGAGTACTTATCCTTCCCACCACAGAAAGGAAAACAATTTAATTGTGAGTACATAAAATTTACCCTTAAAACATTTTCATTATGCCAGTAAATAAATCCTGTAATGGTTATTATTAGCATATTGAGAATGTTCAAAGTAATAGTACTTATTTACTCATAAAAAGAATCGTAGTGTAAGTCGGGAAGGACCACCACCATGTTTCATGCTAGTTTCCCAATATTGTTAATAATTTTTATGTTTTTTTTTTGTTTTTTTAATAACTAGCCTAGATTAATAACTGAATACTAAGGATCTTAACTCTTTAACATGCCCATAACAAAGTGCTTATAACTAAATTAAAATGCCCAACTACAATAACATGCTGTGGAATAGGGACACTTGCTCTGTTCAATAAACATGATCATGCCAAAGTTTCCCAATATTGTTAATAATTTTTTTTTTTGTTAATAACTAGCCTAGATTAATAACTGAATACTAATGATCTTTACTATTTAACATGCCTATAACAAAGTGCTTATAAATCAAATAGGCCTATAGTAGGCTACTACAACAATGAAAAAATAAAAGATTAATGTATTTCAATACTATTAAAGGGAAAAACCACATTTACTTAATTATAATTATATTTTATATTTTAGAAGTAATGTAATATTAGATTATAAATATTAAACTATAGCCCATACTAAAAAATGTTGCGCAGTTATTTTTGGTTATTTGGTTGAAAAGTGTGTACAGTAATGTTTTGTTTTAATTCAAAGTA
>JAGFPH010005005.1:65743-84015 GCA_018207615.1 Philaenus spumarius | reverse complement strand
TAAAAGTTAGTTAAAATAAAAGCAATTTACCATTGAAACACGCTTTTATTACCGTACAAATAGAATAAAATAAAGCTAAACATAGAACAATTGCTGGTACATTTTCTATTTGAAACTGAAAATAATTCATTTATTGCCAACCAAAAAAACACATAAAAACTAATTATTATCTTGGAAATTGACTGATTACAATTTTCCGGTAGTTGTGATCAATAAACAAACAACTAACTAGTTATACAAAAAAATACTGAAAGTATTTTCAACACTATGGTGCATTGTACAAATTTGTACATTGAAAAAGTTCAGGAAAAGTTCAGTCGTTTGAGGGATGCTAAGACAACAAATATAGTTGAAATAAAAGCATGTATTGGGCTTTTTTATATTTTAGGAACCTCAAAAGCTAATCGTCAAAATCTTGAAGAAGTGTGGGACAGTAATGGGTTTGGCATTGAAAAATATAGGATGGTAATGAACCTTAGGCGGTTTAAGTTTTTGCTCAGATGTCTGAGGTTTGATGATTACACAACCCGCCCTCAACGTAGAAGCTTGGATAACCTTGCTGCTGTTCGTGATATATTTGAAATGTTTGTTGAAAACTGCCAACAATCTTACTCACTTGGCCAAGATGTCACAATTGATGAAAAGCTGGAGGCTTTTCGTGGACGTTGCCGATTCAGGCAATATATTCCTTTGAAGCCTGCAAAATACGGAGTAAAAATCTTTGCCCTGTGTGACGCAAGGACATTTTACACCAGCAATCTTGAGGTGTATTGTGGAAAACAGCCAAATGGGCCGTTCAAGAAAAGCAATTCGTCTGTTGACGTTGTGAAAAGATTAGCTGAACCACTGTACGGTACTGGCAGAAACATCACCGCAGATAACTGGTTCAGTTCAGTAAGTTTGGCCGATGACCTAAGGTCCAATAATTTGTCCTATATTGGTACAATAAAGAAAAATCGAAAGGGCATTCCGACTGAATTAAAGGAAATTAAGGATAGAGCAGAAGGTTCTAGCTTGTTTGCTTTTGGTGAAAGAAGCACACTTGTTTCATTTGTGCCTAAAAAGAACAAGAATGTACTGTTGATTTCAACATTACATTACGATGATTCCATTGACGACGAAACAAGCAAACCTGATATTGTTATCCACTATAATAAAACCAAATCTGGTGTTGATTGTGTGGATAAGTTGTGCGCCTCTTACAATGTTGCAAGAAATACCCGGAGGTGGCCCATGGTAGTCTTCTTTTCTATGCTAAATGTAGCAGGAATAAATGCACAAGTTGTATCAATTGGCAATAATATTAAGACTAAACACAGAAGATTGTTTTTGAGACAACTGGCTGATGATTTGGTCTTCGATCCTCTTAGAACAAGAAGTGAGTCAATTCAACGTGGAATGCCACTCGATCTTCAGACCTCCCTCAAGAAGTTCCGAACGGAGCAGCCGGTAGTTCAAGAAACATGGGAAAAGTCAAAGCTTGAGAAGAGGAAGAGGTGTGAACCCTGTAAATTGCTCACGAAAACCAGACTTACGTCCACCGTATGCAGCAACTGCAAATATGCTATTTGTGGCGATCATACTGTTCCAATTTGTGTGGTGTGCCACCCCAAAATGAAACCAAGTTCTCGGGATGAAAGTTCTACTTCTGACGATGAGTGATATAATTCATGAACTTGTATGACCTCTATTATCTAACCTTTTAGTTAATTTACCTGGGAAACTTGTAATCTTCATACATGTTTTATTGTGTTTTATAGTATGAATATTTTTTTTCATTTTATAGTGTAAGGAAAAATGTATTCCACAACTAAATTAATTTCTCAGAATTAATTTGCAGAAAAATAATGTATTTCATTACCGTATATATTCCATATGACGCATTTCTTTTCAAAGTATGTTTTTACTTTCTATGATACTTGAAGTTTTCATAATTTCAAATAAACCCATTGTCAATATGTTATTGTTTTTATTTTACAACCAGATAATCAAAACTATATTACAGAAATAAAAACCTATCTTTCGAATAATTATTAAAATAAAACGATAAAGCATATTTATATACAGTATTTATTTTCAAAGTAATCTTAAAACCTCAAGATTAAAAGTGTATCAATTTGATACATTGCGACCACTCCCGTGGCTATGTGTGAACGTTAAATATGCAAGGTTTTACGTTTTGATTTTTCTTTATTTTTGTATAATAGATTATAACTCTCTTAGTACTGAAACACAATGGAAAAACTCCAAGGTATAAGATATTGATCAAAAATTTATAAAATATATTCTTTATTAGCCTTAATAATTATTTATAATAAAATTGTATCACTTTGATACATTGCGACCACTAACGTAAGTTTTACATTGCGACCGACAAAGGGTTAAACATGAAGTATATTATAACAAGGAAAATAGATATTTTAAAACCCATATATGCCCAACTAATTAGCGAATTTCCATAGGAAAAATAAGCTATTGCAGTGGCCCTTACGGTAAGACCCCAGGTAGAGAGTAGCTAAAGAGCACCGATCATGGTCCCCAGAACACGTTTTGGGGTATCATTAAAAATCATATATATGTATATATTTATGTATGTATGTGTGCGCACTCTAACGGACGCATTTTACGTCCGATTTGGACCAAATTTGGTACACACATTGGGTTTCTAAGTCGCTTGAACTGGGAGATTAGCCAAACAAATTGACCGGATGTAGACCACATTTTTGACCGGAAGTACCATCTATATAGGTGTGCGCACTCTAACGGATGCATTTTATTCAGATTTGGTATACAGGTTGGTTTTCTAAGACGCTTGGACGAGTTCGTTAGCTAAAAAAATTGACCGGAACTAGACCAAATTTTTGACCGGAAGTAACTTTATGTATAAGTGTGCGCACTCTAACGGACGGATTAAACGTCCGATTTGGTCCAAATTTGGTACACAGGTTGTTTTTCTAAGTCGCTTGGACGTGTTCGTTAGCCAAAAAAATTTACCGTAAGTAGCCCACATTTTTGACCGGAAGTATCATGTATATAATTGTACGCACTCTAACGGACGCATTTTATCTCCGATTTGGTCCAAACTTAGTACACAGGTTGTTTTTCTAAGTCGTTTGGACGATTTCGTTAGCCAAAAAAATTGACCGGAAGTAAATTTTTTTTCGTATTAGAATTACATTTCTTTAAAGTTTTCTTTAAAAAAATATACATACGAAATAAGTCTGCACATTTTGTTTTTTACGCGACCTTATAGCCCATCTGGTTCCCCCAAAAACAATCAAAACGTAAAATACCGTAAAAGTACCAGAATTAAATCCACAGCTTTTACCGTGGTGACCGATGGCAATATATTTGGTACATGCTGGCAGGACCTTCGTGAGTAGATCAATTTCCCAAATAGTTGTTTGAAACCCAGAAACATATATAAATTTAATTTTGGAAATTCGCTCAACACACGTCAGCGGTTCAGCTGCGTGGTTGAATTATTATTTCTTTCCCAAATTTTGTTATTCTGTTGTTAGTTGATTATATTATGAATATATTGACAACCCAAAAAATGTTTATAAAAATTTCATCTTTATAGTTTACGGGAAAATTGCCGCCCCAATAATGGGGCGTTGATTACTGTATGGGGCATTGTGGAGAATTAAGGCCTTCATACACTTTTTAACATTTATGAGCATTTTGATGTTCAATAATTTTTGTAAATTTATTGTTTATGTTCTTATATTTTATTTTAACTTAAAACTCTAACATTATACAACAACATCCATAACAAATAAACCAAGCTTTTGATAACAGCAAATTTTACAAAATGTCTACAAACATTACGTAAGAAAACATTTAATAATATTGATTATTCAGGTCATAATACGCTTACATATTATTAAAACGAACGTGACCTTAGAGTTTGCCATCGTATTATTTTTGAGAAGTGCAAAAATTAGTAGAGTTTAGATCTGAATGTGGCAGTTTTTGAAAGTGAATTTTAAAATTAAATAAATAATAAAGTAAATTACAAAATAAATTAAATATATTAGGAAATAAAATATACTAACATATTTTAATATAAGTTGTAATTAAATATTAAGCAGAACATAAGACTTAAATTTTAATATAAATTTTAAAATCGTCTTTGTTAAGAATGAAACTTTTTTTGCACTTATTATTAGTGTTTTTGTGATACTCTGCACACCTTATTTGAGTTGGGCTCGATAAAATTAAATGACCCGCCCCATCCAACCGCACTTCATCAGAAATTCTTCTTCTCACAGGTTTTAAAGGTCTCCCAATTGGCGTACGACTTTCAAATTTCCCAAGATTTTTGAACAAATTGAACAATTTGACGAATAAAACCTAGAAAGTCATAAGATCCTTTATCCATTCCAAATGGTGTTAGCTTGTATAAGTGGTAGGCATTATTGACACTGCAGCTTAGAGGAAACAGTATTAGTTACCAGTACCATTTCTTTATCCTGATACTTGGCCTATAAGATGTCACATTCTGATCCAGCTTGTCATACCCACCCATATACAAATTGTATAAACTTACACAAGCAGGCTGCTTTACAGAATTTTTTTTCTCGGTGCTGCTCCAACGATTACAGGTGCCAATAGGCTCTACGCCTGCCTTATTGGATGCTAGAGTCACAACATTATTGTCATTGTACCGGACTACAGTAATTCCAGATAGAACGTCTGTTAGATGTTCATAGCTTCCTCGTTTTAGTTTTTTCATTGCTTTTGGGTGGGGTAGAGGGGCATTTTCAATGCCATCCAAACGGATTGTACCTGTACAATCATGACCATTTTTCCAAGTTCTTCAACGAGCCGTAAAGAAGTAAAACGGTTATCAATAAATAAACTGTATCCAGAGACCTAATCTATGTTGAGACTGGATCTAATTCCATCACAACAGATCCTCCACAACCTAGGGTAGGAATTGTATTACCTGTTTTAGCACCCTGATAGGCCTCTGCCTGAATTAAGAACCCTAAACGAGAACAAAACTTGAAACCAAAATCTAATGGGTTTATTGTGAATATGTTGTTTGGTACCATTCCTCCCAAAGTATCGAACCATTGATTTATCATAAATATGAATCTTTTGGATAAAGGAAAGTATAGCATATGATATTTATTGTTTTAGTGGTTGTTACATCATGTTTGCCTTTACCAGCAAGTTACAAAATGCAAATACAGTTTACGTTTTATAAGTAGCCTGAACGAAATAAATGTATAAACTTTATGCTCTCTACCATTAAGGAAAGTATAGCAAATAATATTTATTGTTTTAGGTGTTGTTATATTTTTGGCCTTAACAGCATGCGGCAAAATGCAAATTTAGTTTACTTTTTCTAAGTAGCCTGTACGAAATAAATGTATAAAATTTCTGCTCTCTAATATTAAGAAAAGTATAGCAAATAATATAATTTTTTTTAATGGTTGTTATATCATTTCTAGCCTTAGCATCATGCAACAAAATGCAAATCTAGTTTACCTTTTCTGAGTAGCTTGTACGAAAAAAAATTATAAAATTCCTGTTTCTACCATTAAGGAAAAATAGCAAATAATATTTATTGTTTTAGGGTTTGTATAATCATTTTTGGCCTTAGCTGACCACATAGAAATACTGCATAAAACACAGAAGGGCAGAATTGCGGATGTATTAGAGGAGTTTGAGATTTATAAACACACCAAAAACAGCCCAATTGATGTATTAAACGACAAACTCAAATTTAATTAAATTGGTATAATATATATGATTTATTAAATCAGGTATATCAAGCTTTTAGAATAACACAAAAGACTACATTTAAATACTGCATAAAACAGAGAAGGGCAGAATTACGGTAGTATTAGAGGAGTACTAAAATCCCTTAATACTACCGAAATCCCTTACTAAAATCCGCGACTTTTCCATGACCAGTAGTAACTCTGGCTTTGCACGGTTTGGAAGCAAAAGGGGTTCGAAGAATTTGGGACAGGCTGGAGTAAAAATAGCAAACCCCCACCACTTACTCTACTGACTAACGGAAACCAACAACAAAGGAGAATAGAGCCGTGCCTTCCTGAGGCCCAACATTTAGCGGCAATCTCTACGCAGTTAATGTTACGTAGTTTCAACGTGTAGTTTTCGTGTTCATACATAGTACATGTGCATTTATTTATACTTTATTCCCTGTTTAAACCATTTTAAAGGAAGACCTCGTTAATCCAGCATATTTGATAATCCGGCATATTCGATAATCCGGCATCACCGGATCCCCGAGCGTGCCGGATTATCGAGGTCTTACTGTTTATAACCGCCGAAGTGGACCTAAGCTTTTATCGGTATTGAGCCCACAATGTGACCCAATGCTTTATCCTATATTATTTCCAAATGGAGAACCCGGATGGGACCCACAAATGACTCACAATGGGCAACGAAGACAAAGAATGAGCGAAAAACTCACTGTGTTACAGTTTGCGTGCTATAGACTTGCTGTTCGGGTAGGATTCTCAAATATCCATGCTGCAAAAAAATTATTTGAACAATATATTGTCGATTTGTACACGAGAGTGGAAAGTGATAGACTCAATTATATAAGACAACACCAATCACAGCTCAGAGTTGAACATTACCGTGGATTGCAAGATTTTGTTTTGAACAGAGCACAGTTAGAAAGCGTCACTGCGGGTAAAATTGTTGTCTTGCCATCATCGTTTGAAGGAAGTCCGCGTAACATGATTCAGCGATATAAAGATGCAATGGCTATTGTGCAAAAATACGGTAAGCCAGATCTGTTTATAACCCATGACATGCAACCCTGAATGGACAGAAATTCTCTCTTCACTTAAAGAAAATTAAACTCCAGCTGATCGCCCAGCCATTGTTTCCAGAGTATTCAGATGCAAACTGAATTAATTAAAAAGGGATCTACTAAAGAAAAACGTGTTTGGAAATGTTATTGCTTATGTGTATGTAATAGAATTCCAGAAACGTGGCTTACCTCATTGTCATATGCTTCTAATCCTTGACGAAGAATCAACATTTTGTGAACCATCCCAAATAGGCCAATGTGTTTGTGCAGAGTTACCTAATCCCAATGAGTTTCCAAGGCTTCATGACATTGTTGTTCGGAACATGATTCATGGGCCTTGCGGAGTGCAAAATGATATGCTCAACTTTGATGAAACAATCCGGTTTGCCAATATGCGGTATGTTAGTTCTCATGAGGATATTTGGCGACTACACTCAAATGAAATTCACGAACAATCTCATAAAATAATTCGCTTACTATTCATGAAGAAGGACATCACAATGTTTATTTCAATGCTGGAAATGAGGAGGAAGCTCTTCAAACTTCAGCGGAAAATCATACAACACTGACAGCACGGTTTGATTTAATACACGGACCGATTCAATTGGGGTTAATTAATTACATTAATTAAAATAAATTCAAATTCATAATAACAAAAGATTAAAGCCAAAGGGTGACTAAAAAAGCCCAAAATTAAGATAAAAAAGTAGTTTCCAATGTGAACAGAGTCTTTATTAATAATTTTGAAGAATTAACTAAAATTGTGTTAGTTGAATAGGTACAGACGATGACGTATGCTTTAGCGACAAGATCGAGCCAAAAACTTGCAGGTTCAGACAGGCATCGACTTGTCCAGGCTTGTCTAAATTTCTTTGAAATGATATAACATTGAAAAGATAGTGGTTTGTAATATTATTAAAAAAGTTGTTATTATTAGATTTATGTTGAAAGGAGAGTTAAATAAGCAAGGAGTAATAAAAATAATTTTGTTATGATAATTTGTTAAAAAGTTATAGACAAAAATGTAAGCGTAAACAAATTGAATTGGCAGAATTTGAATAAAATCCAAAAACAAAGTAGAGTCATTTGTAGAGTTAAAAAGGGTTAAGAAAATAAAGTAATAAAAAATATAAAGTTATAAAGTTGAATAGCTAAAAAATAAAGTTTAAATTCATTCTTGGGCATAAAAGGGCCAATAACTCATTAAGTTCAAATGTAATTAAATCATAAAAATAGAATTTAATAGAGTCAATAATAGGGCATAATCAAGCCAAAGTTCAAAATAAATAAATAAGTAGTTTTGTAAAAATAAAATAAATTAATAAAAAACTTTATTAATTCAAAATAAATACAAGGGAGAATAATAGAAGGGAAATATTGATAAAATAGGGTATATATATGTGTAATAAATTTTAATGCCATGTGAGATATGAAAAGAGCTTTAAAGGGGGGGAATGAAACGTCGAAAACCAAACGAAGGCAATTAGAGAAACAAAAAGCTGAATAACTAAACAACCAAACAAGCTAATAAAAATCCAACACCAGATCAGCGCGTTTCAAGACCAACCGAAGAAGATACAAGCAAGACAAATTGGAAAATTTCAAATTTACGAGAAATAAATTTCAAAATTTAAACAAAACTAACGAAGTCCATAACTCAATAATGAAGAAGAGTAGAAACGCCATTCGAATTCCATAGAAACCAGAAAACGTCAACCAATCCATAGAAGTCAACAAAATCAAAATCCGACCACGCAAAAAGAAGTTATAGAGTTTGGATGAAATCAATGCCAAAATTGCAAATCGACAGGTTCAGACAGGAACTCAAGACCAAAGCACCCAGAAGGAAGTTACGTCATAGGAAGTACTACGTACAACGAAACAGCGCATATACCGTAATTCAATAAATGAAGATAATAATTAAATTAGGCCTAATCGACAGGAAATAAAGGCACCAAAATTCATCAAATAAATCAGGGAATATATTAAAACAAAAAAAATATATTTCTAAAGCAAGAAATCAGAATTTCTTGTCACCTAGAGGAAGATGCTCGTTTGACAAGAAACAATTGAGGAAAGCAGCACGCATCCCCTCTAACAAGAGTTTAGGACGAACCGCCAACAATTAAACATCTGACCGAGCTCCGAGAGTATTTAGAGAAAGTTGAAGTGTGACGAGTTACGGTGTGCGTTACGTACTAGCTCCGGCCTAAAGCTAAGTTTGGTCGTGATAATTTCGGGAGAAGAATATCCATATAAACGGCATATCTTGCCAAAAGATACTACAATAAACCAGGAGAGGACAACTCTAATAAAGTCCAGGAGAAGACAACTGTAAACCAAAGAAACCATTCTGGGGACCAAGGAGAACAACTTTAAAGTGCTTCAAACAAACAGAAAGGATTACGCGTCGAACTTCTTGTGTTCTGTAAGTGGCAAACAATCATTGTTTCTTATAATTTTAAATAAATCCCTTTTTTCAAAATAATAAATAAATAAAATAAAATTAAATAAATAAATTCAAGTAGATTCTGGGGAAATTGAATAAAGTAAACTCGTTTAGTAAATTTCATTACTCACAATGGCAAATCGTCATATGTAAATAATAGAATCATTAATATAAAAATTTTAATTAATAAATGAATTAATACTTTTCGATTTACATAAATATAAGTTAAATATTAATAAAATTTCATTGTGTTTTTTGAAAATAATAATTTGTAGTTTCAAAATCAATGCATTTATGTTTTTAATCAATAAATCGTTTTGTGTTTTCAATAGAACATTTTGAATATATAATTTACGAATCCAATCAAAATAATCCTAAAACCATTCAGTGCTCTAGTGTAATTAAGTCAGCAGGGAGTTATTCACGGATCACTACAAATTTAACTCCAAAGGCAACGATCCAGAAAAAGAGTCTGGAATTGAGGTAGTGTACTACACAAAAGACAAATAGGTCTTATTAATTTAAATTTAAAAACTTAAGAATTGGAAACAAAAGGTTTTCCTTTTCCTGCCCTCGCCAAACCTCTCAAATTGTTCTAACGGGGTAGTACTAGGGAACAACATCAAATAAGGCCTGAAAACACTTGGGTGTTATTTGATGAGGGAAAGTTTTAAAGTTAACAGAAAAGGTGGCTTACAAAGCCAATTAAATTCAACAACAAAAGGTTGTATTTATTAAATCAGTAAGCGGAGGGAGGTTTGCGCGTAGCAACACCAATATTTATATGTAGATATTCCACAGTACTACATATTTGTTTCAAACATATGGGTATGTCGACAAAGATGTGGATCAAAAGTAATAGGCAGATTGTACAGCGTATCACCAAACTATCAAATTGTACAGCGTATCACCAAACTATCAAAACAGATTTTACTTAAGTATATTACTTCTACATGTTAGAGGAGCTACATTATTTGCTGATCTACGAGTTTAAAATGGATGACATATATCTATTTTAAAGAAACTGCAGTTGCAAGGGGACTCCTTCACGATGATGCAGAGTGGAAAAATATAAAATAATCGGGTACTAAATTAAGGTATTATTAGGATCAGGTAGTTCAATAAAGAAAAAGGCATTAATCAGTGGTTTAGTGAATATTTAGTTAAACAATGATTTTATATAATCATTATATTTTCCCAATATATATATATATTTATATCATAATATCTTATACATCTCAATTACTAAATCTCAAGACAGAGCAAGCTGAATATTGTTATTAAATATCCAGAACAAATTTACGCTTATCTATTATTGATTCAAGAAATACAGTATCGGTTTGCTCACCTCTTTTGCTAAATACCAGCTCCCTTGTGTGTCTCCTAAACCCCACTTTTCCGAATCCTAGATTGTCCAAAACACCGGTCAATCGATGAGCAGAGCCTCTGGCCAACACCGTGGTTTACTTTTGAACCACTGAACTCTTGCCTTAGGTTAAGGGCAAGTTTATATACCTTGCCAAGTTAGTGAACTAGGAAACTAATTATGATTCAGCTAGTGTTAGCTATTGCGGCACTCTGATATATTTCGCAATAATAGGCTATGTTCCGTGCATTGTCTTGTGAAAAATTATACTAAATAGTTAATAAAGAGTTATTTCTTTTATAACTATTTCTAATAGTACACATATATTAAAATATATCGGTTTTTCCGCCTTGCACATTATGTTGTACTTTTTAGCTACTCGTATTGGAAGCATGCTTCCATCTTCAGGCAATGTCTTTAGTATGACTTATGTAACTTAATATAAAATATACCTTTATTTAGTATTTTTCATTTGTTCTTATTTTTTGGTTCAACACCTATAAAACCATTTTCAACTTGAAGTTATGTTTACAGTTTATTAAACTATAACTAAGTGAATGTGTAAAACTCATAATGTGTTAAAGTAAAAATTGACAGGAAATATTTTTGAGGAAATGGTGTTCTTAAAACTCTTTAATTTTGTGCCGTTATTCAAGTCGTGCGCCACCAGAGCTATTACGCTTGTCAAATACTCTCTGTATTACCGACCAACTGTACAAGCGCTCAGTAGTTCCTATTATCCCGCAAGGCGACACCACTCAACAGACACCAGCTGTTAAAGCAAGTCAGTCAAGCGCATTAACCAACTTTAGACATTGTTCAACTGATGCAGTAGGTTGAAGTAGCCATTTTCTTTCTTTGTGAATTCGTCTAGTCACTCAAGACAAGCGAAGCCATGCGTTAGCTCGTACTGCCGTTCAAAAACCTTAACCTGTTCGGTAATTAAATTGTAAATGTTATAGTCGGGTGTTATTGAACGACAGTGATCTATTAAATAACATGCTTTATACTTAAAGCCTATTCAACAAAACTTTTTATGTCCATAGCAATATAACCAATTAAAAATGTCTTAGCCAGTTCATTTTTGCTTATGAAACATTAGCCTTGTAAGTTATTGTCAATCAAGTTAAGTTTACCTTCAAGATTATCAATAATATTTCAAAATTATTAAGTGTATTTTTAATATTTATCTAATTCAATTTTTGATTCTTTGAGTACAATCATTGTACAATTAGTGTAACTCTTGCCTAAATTCAAACTTAAGTCTAGGCTAAAGCAAATTGTGTAACCATATTGTTATAACTTTAAAGTCATAAAGTAAAGTTGTGTAACTTATTAAACAAATAAGAACTTATTAAACTTATCATTCAAATAATATGTCTGAAATATATGAACATTTATTATGAACATGTGCATTCTGAAAGTTTAACATGTGTTGAAAGCATGAACATGTGGTAACAGTTAAAGTTTAACATGACAAATGGTAACAGGTTAACCAATCTTAAATCTTGAATTACCTATTAACAATTATTCTCAACCTTGCTTGTTAAACACTTATCAAAATAATATAAAGGCAAACTCTTTAAGCCTAAAGTCTGTTCACAATGTTTTTGGTTTTAAAACCTACCATAATTGCTAAAACCATGTTCTTTTGTTTTACATGCAGTGTATAACTGGTGCAAGATGGAGAAGTAAATATGTTCTTCTGAAATAAAAAAAAAATAACATTACCTTCAGACCACCAATGCAACTCTTTACTATTTTAATTTCGCCAACAGTGCCTAGTTTTTCAAAATAGTTACACTCAAATTACTAACTATCAGTTCAAACATAGCTATGAACTATACCATAAAGTTGTACTTAAATCTGCAGTGAACATTTCTCATAAATCGTTTTTTTGAATAGGTTGTGTAAATATTGTTGTCTTTCTTAAGATTTAATATATAATAAATGTCTTTTATAATTTAATTTAATTGGGAGGTGCGCTATAGAAAATTTTGGAACTACAATCCTTCAGGGATTTCAGTCAAAATCTAAAGTTTTTTTTTTATTTATTATATGAGAGACGTCTCACTATATTGTTAAATTCCATTAATTTTTTCTTATTTAATTTTACTTAGCATTAAGGTTGGCCAACAAAATAAATGTTACCTATTAATAAATCCATGGTACAATGTATTTAATCTTGTAATTTTGTATAGTTAATAAAATTGTATAAATTTGTATTTATTATTAATGGGGAGGGTTTTTCAGCTTTTATTTTTTTGGGGAGGGATCTTTTAAATTCAACAAAATAAATATTGTAAAACAAAACTTTTATTAAATTCCTTTTTTTGTAATTAAGGGCATATAAATGTTTGACTTTTTGTAATTAAGGGCATGTCTTTTTTTTATAAACATATTTAAAATATATTTTTCTTTTGGTTTTGGCCGATAAATCAAAATCTAATCTAACTTCTTCTTTATTGAGTTGACCTCAATATATCTGAATTATATTTGTGAGTGATCGGCTAAGACATTTCTTCAGTTTGGCGAGTGTTGTTTTTAAGGTAAGTCCTTTGAACATGTCCAGTCTATGCGGTCCAGTGTAGCTTCCATATATTTAATTGTTTTTATCCAAGACTGGTACAATTTCCATGAAAAATATTTTAAAAATGTCTTCACTTTTGTATTTGGCTGAAATAAAAGCTCTTTGCTATAATTTTGCATTCAATAAATTGTAAAAAAAAAACATGTTTTGAGGTTTTGATACAACAACGGACAGATAAGACGAATATGTAATTATTCCATTACTCCTTCAGAATTCTAAAAAATGTTGTAAATAAATGCTTCAACAAAAGTTTTTTTTTAATTTTTTTGCTTAAAGAATGTTGTTTTACGCCAGAAGTGAAGGTATAAAGCATGGTATTTATTATTTATGTTAAGGGTAAACTCTCATGAACTCTAGCTTGGGCGAACCAATAGTAGAACACAATATTCTGGTTTGGGCTGAAATCGAAATACACAGTTCTCTATGTAATGTTTAAGTGAAATACATGTACACAACACTAGTTGTGCCAAGAGCTCTACACTTGCCTGTAAGAAGACCATTTCAAAAAGAAATATCTATTTTCACGATACTACTGGAATATCAGTTGCTTTTCTATTGGGCATATTGCCAGGTAAAGTTCGTCATATCCGCACTAGTGAGGATAAATTATATTCTCACTAGTGAGGATAAATCAGCTGATTACAACAATACAATATTGAAATAATGCCCATCTGTTTAAAACATTGTGTTGTTGTGTTTGCTTTACTTCGTGTTTAGTTGGTGTACAAATGGAAGAATTACCAGAGGCTTTTAAGATGAAGTTACTGAAATAAGTCAAGACTTATTACCTGCAAAATATAAGTGTAAATATGAAGAATCCTACAACAAATTCTGTAAGTGGTTAAATGAACAATGCATAAAACCAGCAAAGTATGCGATGAGGTTGTACTTGTTTATTTATCGGAACTTTCTAAACTTGTCAAACCGAATACCTTGTGGAGTAAATACTTCATGGTCAAAAGTTGTTTCAAAATTAATGAAAACATTGACTTTTCTAGTTTTGCAAAATGTATTGCTTTTTTAAAACGCCAGTAAATTGAAATAAACTTTTCAATTTGTAATAATCATATTTTTGCTGTTGTGTCAAATAACTTTTTGCTGTAGTATAATGAAAAATAGTGTTCAAAACTCGTGGGAAAATGTTCTTTTCAGATGATCGTTCTCTTTAAATTGCTCGTCTACGACTCACACCAGGAAAAATTACACTTTTCCCACTAGTTGTGAAATATATTATTATATGCAATCTTTAAATCTTAACAATAGATATAGGTTATATTATGTATCTATGGCAGATTAAAAAAAAACAATAAATCGATTCAGTTATTTAAGTTTAAAATTCTACCATCCTTTTTCTAAGTTTAAAATTGTGTGCAAAATGTTTTGTTTACTTCTAGGCATTTATTTTAAATTCGTTAGTAGCAATAACCAATCAATAAATAATAGTTTAAAAAACTAAAAAAACGCTTTAAAAGCAAACCGAATTAAAAATTTTAAAATAATTGTAAAAAAAGCTTGGGGTGCTTTTCATCAAATGTTACAAATATTTCATTGGTAGATATTTATAAAAGTAGAGTTATTATAAAAATTGTATTATAATTACTTGTTTGGACATTTGCCATTATTTGTGTGTTAAATAATCAAACACGACGTTTTGGGAATACAAATCAATTCCTGTTCTCAAGTGACTAAAACTAACGGTACATAAACCTAGGCAACTAGGCCTATGTAAGGGTGAACAAAGTAAAACTAAAAATTATTACTAACCTTAAATACCTACATGATGGATCTCAGAGCTAAGACTGAGAAGTCAGACACACCAAACACAGACACAACACAATTCATACACTAAGCACACGCAATTGATGGCAAGCGTCTAGTTTACATGTTGAAGATAGACTGACAACTGGCCAGAGTGTTCAGGCGTGGCCAACAGGAAGGGGTAGTTCCCTATTGTCTCATATAGTGCAGGTGTTTCGCACGAGAACGGGTTATAACACCACGTGGTGATTCTACTGGTAAAAGTGCCGCATTTTTATTAGTCGGTAACATTTCTGTTTTATTCCCGAAAAGTCGTGTTTGATTATTTAACACACAAATGATGGCAAATGTCCGAACAAGTAATTATAATAAAATTCAACATCCATCATTAACAAACAATAACTTCAAACAGAGAATTATAAAAATATAGTATAATGCACCCCATGCTTTTTGTACAATTATTTTCAAATTTTTAGTTCGGTTTGCTTTTAAAGCGTATTTTTTTAGTTTTTTAAACTATTTACTTTCTTATTTTTTAGTCTGAGGACCATGATCAGTGCTCACTTACTACACCCAACAAAATTAATGAGCTCCCGAAATTTCTGCACATTGTCGTGAATCACCCTGTATATAAAGTTTTTAATGACACCCGAAGACGTGTTCTGGGGACCATGATCGGTGCTCACTTACTACACCCAACAAAATTAATATTGCATTGTCATCGGTCCTTGATAAGTGTGCAAAGTTTTAAATCAATCAAGTTTCAAATCAAATCAATCCGACATTTTGAAGGGGGTGAAAATCACATTCAAAGATTCCGTTACATAGATAGATACATACCAAGCTAATAAAAGAATATAAAAAATAATTAAAATTTATTTCACAAACTGTTATAACTAAAAAGAATTGCTACAAATTAAAAAAAAATTTAAACATAATTTTCTACCTACGTGATAGAATGATTTGTTGTGAAAATGGTATGTACAAGAGAAAATTGGTTGTGTCATGAACTATCAAATGTATGTGATATTTTAATGGGAAATAATAATAATGTATATTATATATTTTGTAAGGAATATGTCAAATAAACATAAACTTGAAATTGCAATAAAAGTTATATATTTATTTTCAAATAAAATGACAAAGACAACTTAAGATACATAACATAAATATATACATATGTGAAAGTTATTGGGAGTTTATAAATAAAAGAGATTATAATAAATGAGTAACCTATACAGGGTGATTTTTAAGTATGGAAACGGCTTTATATTGCGCAACTGGGACGTTCTTGGCGGTAGAAACTTATGCTAACCTGTACAGTTTTAAAAATCCTACGTTTTGGTGGTTTTGAAATTTTTGTCCGCCATCTTGGTTCCGCCATATTGGATTTAACTTTATTATTTTAAATGAGATGATGGTCATATGACACATCACCTCAATGTGAAATTTCAAAAGAAAAACAATGGCGCAAACCGTTTTTTGATAGATGCCTTCGTTGTAGAGTTGTTAGCATTCAAAGTTGCAGTTTTGGGAAAATTGTGTTCACAATAAAATTAGGTAGAACGCACTGCACTATCCATTTTTACATTTTTTATTCATGAAGTATCCATTTTTACATTTTTTATTCATGAAGTATCTAAAAAACTAAATTTAAATAAAGTATTTAACTAATTTTGACAGAATACCAGAAGTCCGTATTTTTTTTACGGAATAAAATATTTCTCATTTAAATACTATGGGAATCTAGGTTTAAATCTGTTTATATCTCTTATTGTTAAAACAGCGGATTTTATATAAATTGGAAAAATCATTTTGTGATATATTTTGTTTTTGTTAAAATGGTCGTGAAGTAAATAAAACAAAGTGAAAATTAGAATCAAAGCTTTTGAACAAAATGTTGACACTTTTAAACTTTAGGTATCATTTTTCTCAATTATGCACTAAAAATTTGTTACGTAATAAAATATGTCCCATTTAAATAGCATGAGAATCTAGGTTAAAATCTGTTTATATCTCTTAGTGCCAAAACAGCTGATTTTATATAAATTGGAAAAATCATAACCACACCTGAATGTGCATTTTTGTGATATATTTTGTTTCTTGTAAAAATGGTCGTGAAGTAAATAAATCAAAGTGTAAATTAGAATCAAAGCTTTTGAACAAAAATTTGACACTTTTAAACTTTAGGTAATAATAGTAAATGCACGTGTAAGTGTGTTTTTAATTGCTTTCACAGTAATTAATAACGTCGGAAGGCCACTACGCAGAGGTAGGCCACCACGCAGAGGTACTGTTCCACGAAATGAGAACAACAGGCGCCAGATTCGGCATGATATTGATGCAAGAAGAAGAAATAAGCAGCCGGATGATCAGGAAGATATTCCTATGTATAGATTACCACTTTTAAATGTGGCAGCAATACACAACCTAGGACCAATGAACAATGAGTGCATGCATTGTGGTGCATTGCACTTCACTGATGAATCTACGAATGGACACTACAACTCTTGCTGCCACAATGGCCTAATACATCTACAACAGCCTCAAAATAACAATGAGCTGCAACAGTTATTTAATAATGCCCATTTTGTGAAAATATAAGACAGTATAAGAGCACTAAAGCATTTGCTCTCGGCTACACAAAAGGAAGTACCAGGTAATGGACCACATTGCTTTAAAGTTCTGGGCCAAATTCACCGTAATATTTCAGACTTATTATCAATTGATGAGCAAGCCGCTTCATATGGACAGTTATATTTCATTGATCATGCAGTTGCAAATAATCTTAGACGACAAAGAGCGGAAAATAGTGAACTCAAATTGAAAATTGTGACACAATTATCGGACATATTATCAGATAACCCCTATTCACAATCCTACAGAAAAGCGTCCGAAATGATGATAAATGAAGGCAATCAAAACATTGTACTTAGATTTGTAAATAACATTTCTATGGATCTGAGGCGATTCCACAAACCTACCGCAGATGAAATTGCTAGAGTGTTTAATTCGGAAGAAGGTGAACCCCCGCACAATCGCTATGTAGTAGTATATAACCGCCAAAGTGGACCTAAGCTTTTATCGGTATTGAGCCCACATTGTGACCCAATCTATATCCTATATTATTTCTAAATGGAGAACCCGGATGGGGCCCACAATGGGCAACGAAGACAAAGAATGAGCGAAAAACCCACTATGTTACAGTTTGCGTGCTATAGACTTGCTGTTCGGATAGAATTCTAAAATATCCATGCTGAAAAAAAATTATTTCAACAATATATTATCGATTTGTACCATGAGAGTA
>JAGFPH010005005.1:6685-27751 GCA_018207615.1 Philaenus spumarius | reverse complement strand
GTTTCCATTAATAATAATTCCATTAACAGCTGATTTTAAACTTTGAATCCATTATTTACTTTTCTAAATTTTAGGTTAGGATTTTATTAAAATGTAGACCTGAGCATTGCTGGTTCTTTTAACCTTTATTATTTATAACTGATGTTACAATATAAAATAATTTCATTTTGGACATTTACGATCTTAGTTTTGAGGTTATTATTAATCCTACATCTTTATTATAAAGAACATATAACATAATTAGGTGTATAGAAAGTTCCTACAGGGTTGGCGTGCGGAGCACGCTGGGGTATTCCTAGTAATAAATAAAAAATATACACATTGATTTACATTATTCAAAACGTTCTCAAATTTTCAACTCCACGACAAGAAATATCATTCCAATTCAGTCGTCTTTCCTTGTAGGCCTACATAGTGGTAGTTGTATAAAAATGTACAGCAATTACTATATGCAAATAATTAGACTAAACAATTCCCTATATTTTGTCAGTATACTTACAATCACTTATTTTTTTAACATATAGTAGACAACCGCTTATATTTTTTCAGTATAGAAAACAATAACTAGCCTATACATTTTCAGTATAGTAGACAATCGCCTACATTTTTCAATATACCGTAGTAGACAATCGCCAATATTTTTTCAGTTTACTAAATAATCACCTTTATTTTTTCATTATACTAAACAATCTACTATATTTTGTCAGTATACTTTCAATCGCCTACATTTTTCAGTATACTAAACAATCACCTATATTTTTAAATATAGTAAACAAAGAACTGCCTAATTTTTTTTAGTGTATAGTAAACATTCACCTATGTTTTTCAATAGGTTAAGAAATTATTTTTGAACTATTGAGACGCAAAGATGCTCAAAAACATGTCAGTTTGCATAAATTGCATCACTTGTGTTCACAAACAAATATTCTCCCGGTACAATTCAATAAATTCCAAAAACCCTTTATTATCCATTATTAAAGAAGTAAAAATGTACAAAGTATAGGGGAAAAGGGAAGATCAAACATCAACAAGGAGAAAGTTTAAAATGACAATCGGACGATCACCCCATTCACAGTCCGACTCCGTCGGAAGTTGGAAGTCGGATTATCTTGTAGTCTGATCTGGGACTCCGATTTGTACGATTATCCAACTCGTCGTCCATCAAGCCCATTCACGCTCCTACATCGGATCCTACGTCGGACATCGGACATTGAATCGGACTACAAATCGGACCGTGTATGGCCAGCTTAACTAAATATTAAGGTTGACTTGTGAGAAGATATACTTGATAGAATACAACTTGAACACATAATCTCACAACTAATACGACGTGTATTAACTCAAATGAGTTTCAAAGACAAAATCGCAATTTAGGTGATGCACGAGCTACAATAATCAAACTACTGTATTATCTATTATAACCACAGCAATATTAAATATTTCAAACGGTCATCATCTTGAAATCTATGAACCAATCAGGTAGATTATTTTTTTCATCAAGTACTTTATGTTATTAAAAACTGTACCAAATTCTACGTAAGGCATCCAACGGGGGATTTTCAACTCATCTTTACCTCTTCCCTCACTTTGTAGATACATTTTAGAAAAAAGATGATAAAACACACACGGATAGACTGAAGAGTTATTAACACACATTTTCAATTTGTTTCATAAGTTTTAAAATTCTTTTTTTTAAAGCGGCCTTTAAATGTATCTGCATGGGATGAGTAGTCTGTCAGTATGATCACAGGACGCAGCCAAAAAATATTTTACCCAATTCTTGCAGTACAGTGCTTACATCGAACATCGAATCGACAGACGCTTCGGACCTGGCAAGCCCTGTGCTTACATCGAACATCGAATCGATAGACGCTTCGGACCTGGCAAGCCCTGTGGTTCATACAGGGTGTTCAGAAAAATGGTTTCAAGAATTCAGGGCATGATTCCCTACATCAAAATACGATGAAAAGTTCCAATAAACATAGGTCCAAAAAAGCTCGTTTTCTGTCTAGCACCCATTTTGTTTTTTTTTTTACAAAATAATTCATATTTAGATAAATGTTTGACTGATTGAGTTCAAACTTGGCATGAAGTTTAACCTAACAATGATTTGTTCCAAGAAAAATAAACGATTATATCGAATCGTGCGTTTGAAGAACAGAAATAACAAATTTAATTACAATCAAATAAAACAATTTCTCCTATTCAATTTTTATTAACGTTAAAACACGTATAAAAATATCGGGTACATATCGGCAGTTTACTAGCCCACAAACGTATATTGAGTTCGTCTAAATCAATCTATGTTTCCCATTTAGGGTTACATACATGATCAGCTGTGCCTGTAAGCACAAAAACCACGATTTCTGCAAGTTTAGAATATTCTGTCTGGAACATTCTCGAAACTTCTGGAACATTTTAGAATATTCTGTCTGGAACATTCTAGAACATTCTGGAAGCTTTTAGAAGATTCGAGAACATTCAGGCCAGTCTCGGCCACCACGGCACTCGATTCCCAGCTATTTTACCAACTTCTCACAAAACGACCATTGGTGCAATGAGCTCTTTTGATCCCCCTTTTTTGGTGCGATATGGGTATCTCCAAAACTAACCCCTGAAGTTCCAAACCGAAACCTTTTACATGGATGAGGGGTAGGGGGATACCATACCATATGGTTGTAGGACGGAGAGTCCCCGGGTAATCCGCACAAGGGTCGATCGTAAAATATTTGAGCGAAGCTGGACCGAGGGTCCCCAGCCGATCCCTCATTAGCTGAGGGGGGCTGAGGTATTTCTCCAGTAACACCACTGACGTATGTGGTGTCGAAGTAATGCAGAACTTCAAAAAGTTCAAATGGCGATGAGGCCCACAATAATTCTATCCCTCTCTTGACATCTTGAGGTGGCAAAAATGCCAGCGCATCAATCATCCCGCAGTACAACTTTACATCCTTATCTTCTTTGTACGCTGTAGTGAGACCGTGTTGTTGGATATGTCGCCACGTACTTTGGCACAAATGGAAAAAACATCCCTTGACATTTACATGGGGACCAAGGATACTAGTAACCGCATTCATGGCGCCTGCTTCAAAATCCATCATTACGGTTTTTGGTCTGGGAAGATGGCCTAAGTCTACAGCTTTCCTTAGAATAACCTGCAATAAGTCCTTGTACATTTCCTTAGTTTTTCCGGTCATCATGGCGTATACGCATGTCCTTATGCCGTCGTTGCTCTCTCCCCTCACCACATACAGTTGTTCGAACAACTTTGAACGTCCCGTCCATGAACCAAGTCCCCGAATTCGCTAAGAATTTCAACTGATCTTCAGTAATCTCCCAGTCAGCAACTGTTTTTGGAACCGGCGGAAACTTCTTCTGCCTTGTCCTGCGAAGATCTCTTTTAATGGTGCTGACACGCCCCGCAGATGCCTTGGCCTCATCAGAAGCGTTGTGGAGAGCCGTAGCAACCACATCAACAGGCACTGCTCTACTATCGGTTACTCGCTGCCGCATGTCCAACCGCATCTCGTCCACTTCTAGCTCTGATAAATCCGGAGGGTGGGAATGCTCCATCAAAACTGAAGGATCTGAATACTGTAAAAACACATACTAAGGATAAACCACTTAAACTGGAAGTATATTAATTTGTAACAAACCCCAGTATATACATGGTGGTTGAAAAGTAAGTAGCACCCCTTAATGTTTTAGTCAATGAATGTATTATATTTTTTATATAATTATATACGGTAACTATTTTTGTAAATAGTTTATGTGACTAATGGTACTTAAAAGATAAATATTTTGGAAAATCTGACCACCAGAACTATACAGTGTGTCCCGTAAGTAAAGTTTACCCCCGAATTCTGCAGGGGGTAAACGAGCATTTTTTTTAAATTAGCATGGAAAAAAACTAAGTAGTTATTTGGGAATATTAATAATATATACCGTTTAAATAATTAGGGTTTTACTTTAAAGTTTTTAGCGAAAATTTAAAAACTATTAAACACAATTCAATATTTTATATTAGTATGCAAAATATAAAATACAATTTTATGAAATAAAATAAGTAATTAGAAATAAACTTACCGGAGGAACAGTAGTTCTCAGGCTTCCACCACACGCGTATTTCTTGTAGTGCGAACACCTCCAAGTTATATAATTCGTACCACGACCTCGGCGTTTCGAATATTTATATCCGCGAAAGAAAAAAGATTTTCAACCCCGCGCATCCCAACAACCACTCGTATATCTTCCATGTTTGGCCTAGCTAACACAAACTATGAATGACTAGGGAAAAATACCCAGGTCAACTACCCTTGCATATTTTTGGGAATTCCGGCTTGCACTCCCACCACTTTCTATTCAAATTCTTTAGCGCGGACGGCAGGTGAAATTGGAAACAGGAGGGGTTATCTCCCAGAAAGATATTTTCAACCAACATTCCAAGAGAATATAGACATTAATACTTGTGTGCATTCATCATTTTTAACACCCAGCGTCATATAGGATGCGCATATAGTATCTCACCACATTTAATTATAACCTGGAAAAATAATTTAGGATAGAATCCATGCTAGAAACGTAACACTACCTTGCAAAGAAGTATGCCAATTATTGACGCATACTTGTACAATATATATCTCTTGGCGATGTTAAAAATGTGGAACAATGATCAAATTGTTAACAGATTCTGGTCGAGATAAATCTTTTGGAATCCAGTGGAAGTAGCATTTTATCCTTGCTTTTGTACATACCAGGGGTTCTATGCTTGGACGTTCTTTGTAGAACTGAATGAATATTTACCGTTCAAGATTGTAAATAAAGCCTATGGAGTGAGTGCGTAAAGATCATTTCGTTCATATTACAGAATGATTTTGATTTGACTTATTTAGCGTTGCATCCAATTGATTTCTCTGTGACATTATAATATTCCTGGCACAGTGTTTTTAATGGTTCCTGTAATAGTTTTAAAATTCTGAAGCATTTTCGTTCTCTTTAGTAGTGACTTTGTTCAATAATGCGTAAACATCAAAAGGCACCTTAACGAATGTTTTCGGTACATTGGAGTATTATTAAAAAAACGAACGCTGTCAAATGTTGGCTAAATTTACGCTAAAGGAACGCATATTACAACGTAGTTGCTCCCAGTAGACACGTGTATTTTACTTCATTTAATTTTTTAGAATGTTCAAAATGAATGATTCACGGATACTATGTTTATTAGATCTAACCCGTAACATTTATGGACACACCACTGTCTTACTGTTATTATACATATTGATAACACAATTTGAATGACTTATGTATCAAAGTGATAACACGATAAAAATGTGTTTATAAAATGTTTTAAAACAAAAAAATTTTATAATGACTAACGGAGTGAAGCTAGCCTCATTTGACATTGCTAACGTGAATTGATTTATTTGAAGCAATAGAAATTCAACTGGAAATGGAAAATTTGGAATGTACAGACGTGGATGGAATATGATAGCATGTTCACTTTGCAGAAATATTGCAGCAGTAAAACAAAACTATTTGCATAACAATACAAATGTTGTATATCGTATAAATGCTTCTCTCTCTGCTATTACAATAGAAATATTTATTCCTTAATACGTATGTAAATTCGTAAAATACCAGTTAAGTTTACTGGAACAAGTTTAAAGCGTTTTAATAAAGTACACCTCCAAACTTAATTTGTGTACTCATTTAAGTTGACCATTTTCTGAAATCTCTGAAGTTTCTACAATGATAGTAGGCCGTTTCTACTAGGCGTTTTCTTTCTTAGACGCATTTGATACGGTAGATAATTATATTTTGTTCAACAGGTTGTGGACTGCCAGAGTGAGGGTGTATCGCATTAATGGTTTAGAATTTACTTAAGCGATAGTTAATTGCATTATAAAAAGTTGTTACAACCAGGGAACTTTGCCAAATATTTAAAAAAAAACAGGAAGTGTCTTTTTACATCCATATTTACATAAGTGTAAAAAAGGCACCTCTTTAATACACTCATTAAAGAAACTTCAGATGATTTCACAAAATGGTTAAGGTTTACTTGTACTGAAACAGTTACTTTACAAAATAATCAAGTCAAGTTACTTAATCAAGTCAAAAATAAAAATAAATTCTTAGAAGCTAGCAAGATCGAAATAGAAATGTTTGAAGGACACTGTTGAAAACTTACAAGCAAACCTTCAAGGAACAGTGAAACAAACAGTTAATAATGAAATTGATTTGACTTGTGAAATAAAAAGTCTTGAAAAAGTGAATGTTCAGTAACAATATGAAATAAACACACTTGAGGAAAGGCTGTCTGCAACGTCTGTAAAGTTGAATAACGCAGAGAAAAACAATCATTTTTGGCTAGAAATATGTCATCGTCTAAACAGAACCAAGAATCCAAAATATACTATACCAAAATGTAAATAAAGAATCTAATTAAATAATTAATAGAGAGAGAGAGAGAGAGAGATTTCTTAGAAAAACATAAGAAATGCCAAGTAACCAACAAACACAGAATTTTTTTTTTTCTGAAATTATTTTTTTGTGTTCGTTGCAAGTAACCTGGTTTTCGATACTGACAAAATTTAATTATAATTATTTCCCGACATTTTAGACACATAGTTCCTACATCAATATGAATTAAAACTATTATATCTATCCAAGAAAATTATAAAATCAACTCGATTCAAAGTTATTAAATAAATATTTCCGTTAGAAGTCCGGAGTCGATCGCCCAAATCAGACTCAAGTAAACCGGAACACGATAAAAGAAATTCGAATATGAGAAAACCAAATTTTAAATTGGAAAATCAATATGGCCTATAGAAAGAACCGACCTTTTACTTATAACCTCTGGCGAAAATCCAAAATATACACCGTTAAGCCAAGAAAAATATAAACCTGGATTCCAACAGGTAAAATCGAACCAACGTTAGTCAGGTTTTATAATATATTGAGGCCACACCCACGAAGGATAATCGCGCTTGTGATTGTACCACGTATTTGTTACGAAATACAACGTATAGATTATCAGGTTCCTAAATTAATAGATATAAAACTATATTGTAAAAAAATACTGTATTATGGAGTTATTTAAGTATTTTATTCAGTTTATTTCATAAATCTCATTTTATAATATCTGTAAAGCACCCTTTCTATATATCAGAAGAAATTAGTTTTAAAAGAAAAGACAAATTCTAAACTATTTACACTTTACCGCTCCTTAACACGTATACACACACACTCCCAAACCCAAATTCCAGAAGAATAGAAATCAAGTCAGCGATAACGGATATTTCCTGAATTGAACTTGAGTAGCCTAAAGTTTCATTTTTGAAAAACTAAGGACTAGTAAAGTTCACTCAAGTTTGGAGTGAGTTATAGTTTGGTTACTGTAGCCCGTGCATCACTGAGGATTGCGACATTGTCGTTGAAACGCGTTTGAGGTTAGTAAACGTATTTATTGTGAGATTTTGTGTTCAGGTTTTATTTTATCTAAGTTACTTTCTCACAAGTCAAGCTCATTAGTTATTTATTAACATGGCACTCAAGTCGACCGAGCTGAATCGGCTGCATAAATTGAAGTTAAAGGTTAGATTATTGTCGAGTTATAGTTTGGTTACTGTAGCCCGTGCATCACTGAGGATGGCGACATTGTCGTTGAAACTCGTTTGAGGTTAGTAAACGTATTTATTGTGAGATTTTGTGTTCAGGTTTTATTTTATCTATGTTATTTGTGTCTTTGAATTATTAATTTTCTTTAAGTCTGACAGTATAAGTATTGCAATGATTATTAAGTAAATATTTTGTGTCGTACTGTATTAACTTAAATGTGAACATAAATTAATATAAGGTTAAAGGTACACTTTATTAAAACGCTTTATACTTGTTCCAGTAAACTTAACGGGTATTTTACAAATTTACGTACGTATTTAGGAATAAATATATCCGTTGGAATAGCAGAGAGAAAAGCATTTAGTCGATACAACATTTGTATTGTTATGCAAATAGTTTTGTTTTACTGCTGCAATATTTCTGCAAAGTGAACATGCTATCATATTCCATCCACATCTGTACGTTCCACATTTTCCATTTCCAGTTGAATTTCTATTGCTTCAGATAAATGAATGTTCGTAGTCACGTTTGCAATGTCAAATAAAGCTAGCTTCGCTCCGTTAGTCACTATAACATTTTTTTGTTTTACCACATTTCATAAATCTACATTTATCGAGTTATCACTTTGATGTACGACTTAATTGAAATTTGTGAGAATTTGTGTTCAAATTGTGTTATCAATATATATCCCTAATAACAGTAAGAGTGGTTTGTCCATATATGCCACCATAACTAGCCAACCTACCCCCGCAGCCCGAGGATGGTTATGTGGAATGGTTTTGGTTTGGAACTTCGGGGGTTTGTTTTGGACATACGCATATCGCACCAATGGACTTTTTATGAGAAGTTGGTAAAGCAGCTCTGTTATCGAGTGCCCGAAGTAGCCTAGACTGGCCAGAATGTTCCTGAATCTTCCGACAGATTCCAGAATGTTCTCTAAATGTTCTAGAATGTTCCAGACAGAATATTCTAAAATGTTCCAGAATATTCTGGACCATCAAAGAGACTTAATATTTCGGAACGTTCGAGAACACGTTCTAGAAACCAGAAGCCGGCTAGGAAGCTAGATGCCTAAAATTTGCCAGATATTGCTCTTATAATATAGGAGAGAAAAAACATTTTGCACTTCGATTATTTGTCTAAAGTGTACAATAAACTGTATTCATAGGCGTGAAATGCACCTCAAACAAACTGGCGGAAATCAAGCACAGCTGATCATGTATGTAACCCTAAATGGGAAACATAGATTGATTTGGACGAACTCAATATACGTTTGTGGGCCAGTGAACTACCGATATGTACTCGATATTTTTCTACGTGTTTTAACGTTAATACAAATTGAATAGGAGAAATTGTTTTATTTTATTGTAATTAAATTTGTTATTTCTATTCTTTAAATTCACCGTAGCGTACTGTAAAGTCGACGTTTGTGTTTTTCTTCAAATCTACTTTACTTTATATACAATTAATTTAATCAACTAAACAATAATATAACTGATACATAAATTAAAAGTTTTCACTTTCATATAGGACTAATTGGAATGGTTTTGAATTTGCTTAAGAATATTTCCGTCACTAAGGGTCTGCTGTAGTGGCGGCCATCTTGAGTTTTTATCCCATAAGAGCAATGTTAAATTTCAAACCATTTATTTCGTTTATTTTGTATCACAAAATTGTTTGCAAGGTCTCTTTTTAATGCTTTTAATTTGTTATGTAATTGACATTTTGTAAGTACAAAGTTTGAATTTTTTTCCTAACACAATGAAAAATAATTTGCAAGCCGGATCCGAAATTTTATAAAGAATATTCAGTTTTTTTTTCAACACTCAATTACAAAAGATAGACTTATAAAATGGTTTGAAATGAGGCAATGTCAAAGCGTTCAGCTGCAAGAAATTGCACTGTTTAGATAGGGATACAGTGAGAAGCGGTTGCGTTTCGGTTGCTTTCTCGTTTACTGGAGCAGACCCTTAATGTATTTGTGCGGTACTTTTTATTGTCCGGGAAGGGGGGGGGCGAAAGAGGTTAAGACAGAAATCCCTCCATTACCGCAACTGTTGTTCCATATTGTTTCATGCAAGAACTTAAGTTACGAAGGAGATTATCATTTGCTCAATGCTTATCGTGGGCTGTCAAACTCGGTTCTGGTAACTTTAATATTATTCACGTAAGTTATTTTCTATTGATAGGAAAACTACGATGATCAAAAATCATTACAGTATCAACGTTTCACATTATATTGGATTATTTTAAAAGTAAAAAATGTTTTCTATCCAAAAATTACTATCAAGTGCTTCTTATATTGTACGCTTTAGTTATTTAATTTATGGGCGTTTTAATTCTCGAGTTTTCCATTCGATGATGACCGTTCACTTTCACCTTTACAAATAGTAAACAAGTTTTCATTTAAAACATAGCTCTCATAAATTGTATTTTAGTTTCGTTTAACATCCAACTCGTGAAGGTTATTACATGCTTTTCTTCGAATCACTACCGTTCGACCGGTAGGCCGGTGCACGGTCGCCTCGGCTCTTTCCGGATCCCCTCGGGTTGCTCCGTATAGCACATCGCGTTACGACTGCGTTCTCGCACACGTATATTAACCAACAAATTAACCCTCAGATAGGGGGGGGGGGTCTCTCAAGACCAAAAATTTTCAGAAAAATCCAATGTATGACTATAACTAAAAAGTAAAAAATAAAATAAACGAAACAAAAAATTTTTAAACAGCTTACCTATCCATAACATAAATAGACTAGAAATAAAAAATAACCCACACATAAAATTAAATTTTTTCAGTGAATCTGATATTATAATGGGACTTGATAGCTTGCAATCTTTTTAACTTTTCACAAAATAAACACACCCAAAAAGCATGGGGCGTACTCTTGCGAAATTCCGAAAACATCACGCCCCAGTGAAACCTGTCCAATTTGTAAATCAGGAAATTACAACATAACTCACTACCTGTTGGAATTTGAGTTGTATAATCTGTTTTGGTATTACTGTTTAAACAATTACAGGTTTCTAGATCATTAAAGTCAATTTCAAAAGAGTCTATACAAATGTTTACCTTTTTGTAACAAAGAGCATACAATTATTAAAATCCATTTCGAATGTAATGCAATAAATTAGTTTACTAAAATATCTTTAAATACCTAACCCAAGTGTAAATTTACTAACATCAATATTCCTTATAAAATTCAGTCGTATTTCAATCTCTGAAATTGTGTTTTATGTTTGTAATTGTATAGACATAATTATATAAGTGACCTAAATACATTAATAAATAATAATTGGAAATAAACTAAGTAAAAAAATTGCAAATTTGATACAATCTGTTATTTTTGTAAAATGGTAAATTTCTTGCTTATATACATGTGCTTTAAAGCAATACAGTTATTATTATTATTATTAATTGATTCCTGAATAACCCCCAAATGCCCAGTTATTGTTACTGCAAACTTAGTTTCAACATTTGTTTTCAAACTGAATTCTTCCCGTAACTGCTTAACGCTCTTCTCTGCAGACATTGGCAAGAGTTGTCAGGTTCTTAATTATCGAACGGCTTGCCCAAATGTGGTTTTGTCCTAAGAAAAAAAAACCCTAAGGTTTGAAGAAGATGTTTCTTTTATTACACATCTTCCGAGTTCCTTAAAGAACAATTTTTAAAAGTTTTTAACATGAATATATTTTGTTCATTTCAAACTTTCTTCTATCTTAGAGAATTGAATTTTTAATAATGCTGTGTTTGGCAATACACAGTTATTTGTCTTATTTCTTGTTTTATTTTATCATAACTAATTTCGTTACTTTTAATTTACAAAATGTAAAGGCGAGAGAAAGAATTTTTTACTTTTATTGACTTTCCCTTAATATTTTTTTTTTACTAAAACATTAAACTTAAATCTACGTAAAACCATCTCTGAGGACAGCTACTGCAGAAGGACGGATAAACACATCAAATACTTCTTTAGTACGAAACAAAAAGTTAACTTTGTTAACAATAGTTAACTAAATTATTATATAAATCAGTCACATTAAAAATTTTTAAACATGTAGTAAGTAAATTGGTTTGTATTTTCTGATATTTATACATTCTTCTTACTTTTTTCTAGAATAAGAGTATTGGTAATCTGTCTGAACATTTTATAGAGAGCTGATAATAAATATGAGTGCGTCCAATTTTATTTAATCATATTGCAATCACTATGTTGTCAACCTCAGTTTCACTTGTAGTGAAAATGAGATACTTTCTCACGATTTTAAAGAAAATCATTAATTGGTGAAAATTAACATATTACTTTTAAACCACCCGTGTCCAAGGACATTCAAAACTAAATTACTTAGAATTGAATAAATAAAATAAAAGTTTTAACATTACCTCCTTAATTAATATTACGAAGAAATACGAAATTAAATATTACGAAGAAATTAAGAAATTACGAAGAAAATTAATTAAAAAATTAGAAATCAACTCAACTGGTTACTGCTTTTCAGTTTTAAAAATTAATTTCAAATGATGGATTGACTGTTCATATTCTCAAATGTTTGTTTTATGGAATAGATAACATAAATTGGTACATCATTTAGTAATCACTGAACACCATGAGAAGCGACCGAAGCACAGTGTATTGCGTGCTTCGCATGCCAACCCCCGAATTGGGAGTATTTTCAATGCACAATGCATTGCGTGCTTCGCGCGCCAATCCCCGTATTGTGAGTATTTTCAGTATACAATGCATTGCGAGCTTCGCATGCCAGCTCCCGTATTGGGAGTATTTTCAATATACAATGCATTGAGTGCTTCGCACGCCAACCCCCGTATTAGGCACTCCAATTTTAAGCCTATGTGCTATGTGTGTCCGCTTTAAAATATAATGATTATTACGTAGAAAGATTCAAAAATACAAAAAAGTGATTTCTACTGATTTACTCTGTAGTAAAAAATAAAAGGTCAGCTCCTAGCAATGGAAATAAGCAATTTGCGTAGCAGTGAACGTGTTAATTGCAGCGAGCACAGAATACAATAGTTAAGTTAGATCTAAACCTTTTAGGCTGTTTTTTGTTGCCTAGTGCTTTCATATGGTTACTATTTGAATACTTGTTCAAAATATGTTTCTTTTCTTTTAAGTTGATTTATCTCTATGTTGTATTTTCCGTACCGTTTATTTATATACAAATAATGACAAATAATGTCCGAATAAACAATTGTGAAAATTTTACTAATTTTTCTACTTTTACTATTATTAAATACATTCATGAAAATGCGCAAATCGACGCACGCCGCAAATCATTATTGATGTGTTCACGATAAGTCGAAAATGTTAATTTCAAGAAATCCGCAATAGTAAATATATGCGCTCCCTGGTGTTTTTAGATGCTTTTATAACCAGTCTACACAATAACAGATGCTAAAATAGCAATATTCCTGAAATTGTTATTATATTATATATTCAATTTTCTTTTTTAATTGCTGACATTTTTGCTCAATATTGTTTTGGTTTATGTTTAACGGTTGTTCCCATCCTAAAACACATATACACCCAAACAGCGGGTTTTACACAAAACGTTTATAACACCCTGGCTTAAAACACAATGCTTAAAACATATTAGTAAAAATGTTAAGCCTTTTTGTAAAAGTGAAATTGTATAAGCCTTTTTGTGTTGAATCCTAATACAAAATGTATATAAATACCTTGTTTGTCAAACAATCCTTAATTATTATTTTTGCGACATGTTTCGCCGTTACACAGACGGCATTATCAAGCTACACTTTACAAACACAAGACACTAACATTAACAACATTTATCAACACTAAAAAAACTCTAAAAAAGAAGAAGTTATTCTTGTACATTTGTACACGTTATATGAATTAAAACTGTCTTTAAGCAGCCACATGTTACACCAGCTGGTTCTACTAGGTGACTGGATGTAATCTAAGGTCTTATCTAGATTTGTGTAGATAGGTCTACCCTTCTCTGTTATGTTGTCTGAGCTTGAGATATACGATTTATTAGATCATATATACAGTTAGAATTAAATTTTAGTTTATCATTTATTATATTATTTGGGTTGTTTTTAGTGTGTTTATTATAGATCTCAAACTCCTCTAGTACATCCATAATTTTTCCTTTCTGTGTTTTATGTAGTATTTCCATATAGTCTTCTATGTTTTTGTATGTATGGTTGTTATCAATCAGGTGTTCGGCAAATGCGGATATGGTTGTGTTGGGTAGATGTTCCTTAAATCTTGTTTTAAATGTCCTTCCAATTTGTCCTATGTAGTATTGTGAACATTCGATACAGTTTAATTTGTATACCCCGCTATGACTGTATTTATCACGATTCCCATCCTTTTGATTTATTAATTGACCTAAAGTGTTATCTGTCCCATAAGAAATGTTGTATCCCTGTTTCTTAAAGGTATTGCGGTACAAAATGTACTTCTTTAACGGCATATACAATTAAGAACGAACCAAGCCATCTATAACTGAGACTAATTTAAATATACGTTCGCCGTAACTTTTCCTTTTATATAATGTTCCAAGTTACTTCTAAATGTTCCCTTGTAAACATAAACCACCCCTCACCTCGCAACTAATCCCGCCCCATGTGTGTGCACACTAAATGCAAAGTATACTCGTAAAACCCGGAGTTTATGTTACATGGAGCCAAAGTCGGACTTGCTCAATCTCGGTATACATAACCGTCGGCGTCGCGGAGAAATATCATAAAGTCAGTCATATTAAAACTGTTCCTCTTATATTACGTTCTCAGTTTTGTCTCTTAGCGTTCAAAGTTTGCCTGGTTAAATATTTATACTTACATCATAAATAGAGAAAATGAGTTTTAATTCATTCCAACAACCACTTTCCCGATTTGAATGAATCTTTTCTAATTCATGGTGCTTCTTGGCATAGGCTTCGTGCTTTAACAAAAGGTAATTTTGGAGTGATGGTAAAGCTTATTGAAATCCAAAAAATCCTAGTTTTGGTGTATTTTATTATAATAAAACTTTTAAACATATCTTTTATGCAGAGTAATTTTTTAAAAAACTTATTACCTCTACTATTTAAAATATAAAAACACCTCCCCCTCCCACCATTCCCATATCGAAAAGGTGCAATGAACACAAATATGGCCTGTGATTAAAACCCTTTAAACATTCATTTTTGTGGTAAGAAAATAAAAAACTTTCTTCGCATTCATTCACAACACTCGAAATGTTATTATCTTATATAACAATATGTTATCGCATAATGAAAATCATAGTTAATGTTTGGAAACAACTTAAGTGGTGGCACTAAGTAAAACTGACTTGCTTTTAATTTTAACGAAACTATTCCCATTCTGCTATCTTCTCCCACCTCGCTTTATATCTTCCAATTCCTCTGTCTTCTTATGTCTCTTTCAGTGTGACTCCGTCTTTAAATATCTTTTCTTGCCTCCCATGTAACCTCCTGGCACCTACCTTATTTTCATGTCTCCTCCCGTACCCTCCCTCATATTTCCCCCCGTCTCTTTCTAACTCATCCCGTTTCCTCCAGTCACCTACCGTCTTCTCATGTCTCCTCCCGTTCCCTCCCTCTCATTTTCTCCCGTTTCTTCCTACCTCGTCCCGTTTCCTCCAGTCACCTACCGTCTTCTCCTGTCTCCTCCCGTTCCCTCTTTCCCGTTTCCTCCCGACTTATTTTAACTCCTCCCGTTTCCCCTCTCTACTCCAGTCTAATCCAGTCTCCCGTCTCTGCCGTTCTTCTCTTGTTTTCTGACTTTACTCCTTCTCTCGTTTTTCCCCTCTCTTCCTAACTCTTCCTGATTCCTCCTCTCCCTCCTCTCATCTCCTCTCTCCCGTTTCCTCTTCTCTAATCCCGCTAAATCCTATATTCTTCCGTCTCCTTTGGCCTTCTCCAATCTCCTACCGTTTCCTCCCTCCCCTCCCTCCTGAACTCCCATTACAGATCTGACAACCTTAACAAATTGTCTTTATACTGCACTAAATAATATTTAGACTGTTTGTTATAGATGCAAGTTTGACCTAAATGAAAAGATATTCACAGAAACCTACGAAAATGTATTACAGACTTACCTAAACTTGTCTTTGTTCTAGTTTTACTTGCATGAAAAAGATACAAATTTATGCGAACGAATTCGTTGTTAGATTTGCATATTCTTACTAAATAAATGTTTTATGTGGTTTTTTATTTTAGGAATAAAAAGCAATTTTTACAAATCAATGTTTTAAGATGTGGGGGGTAGGAGGTTTTCTTAGCTCTCCTAAAAACTTATTGGATGTTTCGTGATCAGATTTTTCATTGATAAGTTTTCAAAAAATCTGTCTGTAAGCTATATAACTTATTAAAATAATTGACCGAGCGAAGCGAGGTCTCTGCTTTAACTTGACCGTTCGGCATTTCGTCTATGTGTCTGTGTGTCTGTCTGTCTCACGATTACGGCCAAACGCCTTGACCGATTTTGATGATTTTTTGCATGAGTGTTCCTTATTCCTAGACCAAGCCATGTATATATATGGGTTTTTTTCCATTTTTAACCCCATAAATAAAATAAAAATGGCGGCCGGACCGTTTCTCTCAGTGTAAGCTTTTTTCCAAAGCCAGTTTGTGGCTTAACCGTAAGTCGAATTTAAAACTAATAACGTTTTGCGAGTAGCAAATTAGATTTTCAACAAAATTGTATTCTTGTTTTTCCCGTATCTCTAACGGTAAGCTCACAAAATGGACGTAAACTTCAAATTTGTTAAAAATACTCCAAGTTTTTGTATTTCAACCATGTTTTCATACGCTTATTCTAAACCAATTCAAAAGTGTTCCATAGCTTTTTTGTAGATAAAGGTCCGAAGAATCCATATATGCCAGTAAAAAAATGATTGCAGTAAACAAAGTTATAGCTCAAAAAACAAGCATGTTCAGTAACGAAATTAAAAAGTTCAACTTAAGGCCTACATAAAAAGTAGTAAACATTTTTTGTAATTTTTTTCATAAATGTAAAAAAGTTTCGTAATTTAGTTCTAAATAGAACTGTATAAAAATATTTATCAATGTCAAATTTTCTAATTTGAAAACACCAGTTTTTATGTCCCTACTACAAGACTGCTAATGCGATATTTTTAGCTACCTAAATGCCCCCTAAAAGAAAATCTTTAACAGTTAACGCACAAGAAAAGAAAAAACGATAACTAGAAACCACGGAATCGCGGGATTTGCTTACTTCCTTACTGGCACACTATTTTTAACCTAAGCTCAAACCACATTTGTTATTTCAACGATGAGGTCTACTGTTCATAGAACTACTAGTATAATTTTAAAACTATAGGAAACAAAATTTTATTGCAATGTAAAACTGTAATAATAATAATTACTATGTTAACATTCTAAACGTGTAGTCATATTGCCTACCTAGCCCCTTCTTTCATTTTACATGCGAAATATTAAGTTCAATCAAATTGCCTACTCAACAACTTTAATCCAAAACTCGCCGTCATATTGACGCCGCTGAGCCACTTAATTATCCACCAAGATCGACTGATTTAACTTGTATGGATTTTTATTTGTGGGGTAGATTAAAGGACTTAGTTTATACAGTACGACCAACAACGAGAGAAGACATGATGTAACGCTTTAGCGATGCCGTGGACTCAATTAGTGGTGAAGAAATTCTGCAAGCTTTAAATAGCTTCAATTCCAGAGTAGAACCTTGTTTGGAAAGCGATTTACTGCAGTTTGAGCATCTGTAAACCTTCCGAACCAAGATAAATTGTAGGTTATTGTTGGAGTGCAGCAAGTGATTGACATACGTGTTTTAGTTTTTATAATTACGTTTTAACTGCAATTGTCTTTTAAACAAAACAAGGCTATTCTTCCCTTTCATAGCGCAAAACACGTTTTCGTGTTCATTATTTTTTATAACTTACTGTTCCAAACAAAAATTAAAATAAATTTTAAAAATTATTTTATAAAAAAAAGTATAATTTGACAGTTCGGTATACTAGTGTCATCACACCCCTACCACCCAACCCAAAAATGGCAAATGTCATTGAGTAACAGGTGATAAAGAGTGTTGGAAAATAAGTTTTTTAGGCACCATTTTAAAACAGAGATAAAGTGAAACTTTAAATACAAAAAATGTTTGTTTTTGAAAGATCTTTTCAATGATGTGCTTCATGACTAACGTTACTATTTGGAGTTTTTAAGTTTTAATGTGTGTTTTTTTTTTTAAATTGTATGTATTTTTTAAATTTGAAAATTTTTGAATAAGGGGCAACTTAAGCACATTTTTGGAAAGCGTATCTTCTCGTGTATCTAGGATAAAAATTTGGTTTATGTAGGCTATATTATGTGGTAACAATAAAATTAACTGTAAAAAATACTTCTTTACGTTTCGGAACACCCTGTACATACGCAGTAGGATAAATTAAAACTTTTTTTTCCAAAATGATCAGTGAACAGACCTTTAAAATGATGTATCACTCGACCTACGTTTACATTTGAAAATGTACCAAAAACGACCCCCACCCCCCAATAAAAGCACTTTTGGGGCATTTTTGAGATTTTAAAATATTTTTACTGAATTCTCTAGGGTCGAAATAGGGGATTTTAAGTTAAAACGAAGGCTGTAGCTCATTTGGTTCCGTCGCTATACATTGCGCACGGTGGTCTGATTCACCCTGTATACACGAGCATTGAAAAATAATGTCATATTATGAAGATGTACTAAAAAATGCTTCATAATTATATTTTTTAATGGAAATGGAAACCTATATTATTTAAATGATAAATGAAATTCGTTTTTATATAATATTTAAATATATTATTTTTATATTAATTAGCCTAAATAAATCAAAATCTCCTTTTCGTGAAATCTACGAATTTGTTTGTCATACAAACTTGTCGCAAACATATTTAAACGATCCGATGTCTAAAATTAATTTTCATTAAGTGAATCCATGTAATATTATACTTTTTAATAGCACACGTGCGTTACTAGTGTGCTTGTAATTATTGCTCTTCATTAAAGTTGCTTTTTTATTATAGGCAAATTTCATTTATGAATTCTGAAAGATAGTTGTTGTGTTTTTGGTGTGTTTCTGTGTAGTTTCTTTAGGTCAGTAAAAACATTACCTAAATGCTAATCCTTAACCTTAATTATTTTGCATGTTTTTTTTCTTGTAATTTTTATAATATTTGGCAGTGGCGGTTTATTTACATTTTTAGACAAAGTGGAAATTTATTTTCAAAAAATACATTTTTAAGGTCATTTGTAAACACAAAAGTATATATTTTTTACATCCATCACCAGAAATATGTATTGCCCACGAGTTATGTAACTGCTGCAGGCTATAGTATTTTGTGTGTGTGTGTGATTTAGTTTATAATAGTTTATTATGAACTAAATAGTGGTATACTTTACTGTATTGTATTTCTATTTCAACTTTATTATATTTCTCTTTTAACTTAATTATGTTTTTATTTTAAATGTTTTGTGTTAACTGTACTGTATTTTTGTTTGAACTGTATTGTATTTATATTTTACCTAAATTATATGACAATTTTTATTTTATTGTATGTCTATTTTAACTGTATTGTATTTCTATATTAACTAGTTTTTATATTCCTGTTTTTATTTTATTGTATATTTTTTATTTAACTGTTTTGCATTTATGTATTAACGGTATTGTATTTATATTTTAAATGAATTTTATTTATATTTTAGTGTTATATTTCTGTATTATCTGTATTGTATTCCTGTTTTTATTGTATTGTATGCATTTTTAACTGTATTGTATATCTGTATTAACTATATTGTATCCCTATTTGTATTGTGTTGTATTTCTGTTTTAAATGTATTGTATGTATTTTTTAACTGTATTGTATTTCTGACTTAACTGTTTTGTATTTCTGTTTTAAATGTATTGTATGTCTGTATTAACTGTATTGTATTCCTAGTTTTTATTATATTGTATGTAATTTTTAACTGTATTGTATTTCTGATTTAACTGTTTTGTATTTCTGTATTAACTGTATTGTATTCCTATTTGTATTGTATTGTATGTCTTTTTTATCTGTACTTTACTTCTTATTTAACCGTTTTGTATATATTTTTTAACTATATTGTAATTATATTTTAAATTAATTATATTAATAGTGTAAATGTATTATACTTCCGTATTAACTGTAATGTATTCCTATTTGTATTGTATGAATTTTTTAACTGTCTTGTATTTCTGTATTAACTATTCTTTTTTCTAAACTCGTATTTTTATTTTATTGTATGTCTATTTTAATTGTATTGTATTTCTATATTATCTATTTTGTATAGTCCTGTTTTTATTTTATTGTATGATTTTTATTTAACTGTTTTGCATTTATGTTTTAACGGTATTTTATTTATATTTTAACTGAATTTTATTTATATTTTAGTGTTATATTTCTGTGTTAGCTGTATGGTATTCCTATTTGTATTGTATTGTATGTATTTTTAACTGTATTGTATATCTGTATTAATTATATTGTATCCCTATTTTTATTGTATTGTATTTCTGTTTTAAATGTATTGTATGTCTGTATTAACTGTATTGTATTCCTATTTTTTATTATATTGTATGTAATTTTTAACTGTATTGTATTTCTTATTTAACTGTTTTGTATTTCTGTATTAACTGTATTGTATTCCTATCTGTATTATATTGTATGTCTTTTTTATCTGTTTTTTACTTCTTATTTAACCGTTTTGTATATATGTTTTAACTATATTGTAATTATATTTTAAATTAATTATATTAATATTGTAAATGTATTGTACTTCCGTATTAACTGTAATGTATTCCAGTTTGTATTGTATGAATTTTTTAACTGTATTATATTTCTGTATAAACTATTTAGTAAACTTGTATTTTTATTTTATTGTATGTCTTTTTAAACTGTATTGTATTTTTAACTTAACTGTTTTGTATTTCTGTTTGAACTGTATTGTATTGTATGTATTAACTGTATTGTATTCCTATTTGTATTATATTGTATGCATTTTTAACTGTATTGTATTTCTTTATTAAGTGTAATTTATTCCTGTTTGTATTGTAATTTATGTATTTTTTAACTGTATTTTATTCCTGTTTTAACTGTTTTGTATACTCGTATTTTTATTTTATGGTATGACTTTTACTGTATTGTATTTTTCACTTAACTGTTTTGTATTTCTGTTTTAATTGTATTGTATTGTATTGTATGTATTAACTGTATTGTATTCCTATTTGTATTATATTGTATGCATTTTCTAACTGTATTGTATTACTATTTTTATTGTATTGTATGTATTTTTTAACTGTATTGTATTTCTGTTTTGACTGTTTGTATACTCCTATTTTTATTCTATTGTTTATCTTTTTTTAAGTGTATTGTATTTCTATTTTTATTGTATTGTATGTATTT